>PVLA01008517.1:71215-87637 GCA_004027455.1 Hydrochoerus hydrochaeris | reverse complement strand
TGTTTACCTCACTGTCCTGGAGGCCGAATCCTTGGGTCTGTTTACCTCACTGTCCTGGAGGCCGAATCCTTGGGTCTGTTTACCTCACTGTCCTGGAGGCCGAATCCTTGGGTCTGTTTACCTCACTGTCCTGGAGGCCGAATCCTTGGGTCTGTTTACCTCACTGTCCTGGAGGCCGAATCCTTGGGTCTGTTTACCTAGCCACGGCTTCCCACATCTGCATTCTGTGACTCATTACTCAGAAGTTGCTGAAGCTGTCCCTCGAGGAACTCTACAAAGAGGTGTTTCTAGGAGCAGCCCAGTCATGGAGGAAACGCCAGAGCATCTGACCTTACCCCCATACTCATCTTGCTTTTCATTACAGACCTTTTCATAAGTCTTTTTTTTCCCTTTATAAAGTCTTTCAGCCAGATTTGCAGTAATACAGTTCAGACAATATGTGGTCCTATTCCCTCAGCCTCTCCGCAACATTCTATCTTTCTCCTCTTCTCCAAGATACAATAAGCCAGTCTCACCAAACTCTCTGACAGTGCATAGCCTGAATCAAACAATGTACCTTTAAAAATTTGAGAGTCAATATTTTTTAACTAGGTTCTTGCTACAGTTTGAATGTGTCTCCAAAAGTTCATGTGTTACACGTTGAATTCTCAAATTAATTTGTTAGTGATATTGGAGGTGGGGTTTTAGGATTAGATGAGTTCTTGTGGATAGGGCCCTCCCACGATGGCATTAGTGGCATCATAAGGACAGGAAGAGAGATGTGAGCTTGTTTTACCATCATGTGAAGTTGTCTACTGTGCTGTGATGCAGCCACAATGACCTCGTTCAATGCTGAGGAGATGTTGGCACCATCTTCTTGGACTTCTCAGCCCCCAGAACCATGAGCCCAATACTCTATTCTTCATAAGTTATCAGGTCTTGAGTATTGTGTTATGACAACAGGGAACAAAGTCAGACTCTGATAAAATACTATTCTGAAAATTTAACATGTCCTTTCATCCTCCTAATTATGCTGAGACATGTACTATTATCACTTCCACCTTACAAATGAGGAAATAGAATTTCATGACTCATCCAATGTAACACAGCTCATAAGCAGAGAAATATTAATATAAATTCAAATACCTTCACTTCAGTGCCTCTACAAACATTTTCTTAACCAATCCAGCAGGGAAAAGAAATCACCTGGGAAGGAAGAAGCTAATCCTCTCGTTTCACCTCTTCAGTAGCCAGTTACCAAGGACAGACATGGTGAGCTTGAGTCACAGCAATGCATCCTACACATAGGTGCTCGAGGGCCATTAGTGAGAGCTGCTGCACAAGAGCAACAATACTAACACATCCATCGTGTCAATTGTTAAATTACACGTTAGTATTTACTTCTTACTTTATTGTTTTGAGGTCAGATGAGATGATCTGTGTGATGGTGTATATCTAGATTCCCACGCCCTGCCAAGCTTTTGGGGAATGACTGCATTATAGGTGCTTGATAGTCATCACTGGATTAGTCCCTGGGTAGGTTTACAGCTGGATGTGATCTTGGAAGGTTATGCCTGGTGGGAAGGGGTGGGTCGTGTGGGTGTGCCCTAGAAGGGTACAGCGATATGTGTCCTCCCTGATCCCTCACTGCTTCATGCCTGCCATGCCATGAACTATTTTTCCTCTGCCAGGCCCCAATCACCCTGCCTTAGAGCCAGTCAATTATGGACTGAAAGTACAATGGAGTATTACTCAGCTATAAAGAATGATCGCATTGAGATATTTGTAAGTAAATGGATGTAACTCAAGGCTATACTCATAAGTGAAATAAATCAAACTTGCATGTGTGAACACCATATAATCCCCCTAGTGTAAGAAATGGTAAAAGTACACAAGATACAAAAAATTCAATAAATTCAGTGAAAGGACAAGAATCTGCTTAAATTGGAAAAAATAATATCTTAGAGAAAATGAGGAAAAAGAACAAGGAAGGGAAAAGAAAAAATATCTAAAATTATATAAACACACTTATGATAGCTAAGATGATTGTGTTACAAATTCTATAAGTTCTTGGAGCAAAATAGTTAATATTCATAGGATTGGAACAATTGTGAATCTTGTATGGTGATCAGAGAAACTCTTGAAGATCATTATGTAAAATAACAACCCTAATTATGCTCCTACCACCTTGTTTTGAAGGCCTACATTGTCAGTGTTTTGGGCTCTTTGCTACTGTTACTTGTCTTTTTTGTTTAGTGTTTTTCTAGGAATTTATTTATTTTGTTTTGTTTGTTTTTCCCTCTAATACAGAAAAGATAGCTATACATGTAGAGACTCATACATGTGTAGAACTTCTTCTAAACAGTTTATGAGAATCAATTATATGATGCATGATGAAATGAACAGATACTATGAAGAAAAAGAGACACTAAGGTACCCAGTGCTGATTCCACAGCATCATGATGTGAAATCCGGCAACACTGTATTATTCTCTGTTCAGAGTGATTTTAGTCTGTTTTGTATTTTTTAATTTCAACATTCATGAAGGTATGGACAGCTGAGATTTTTTGTAGTTTTTTTATTTAAAGAGAAAAAAAACAGAAAAATGTAGAAATATTACAGAATTTCAAGAAAAGAAGATAAACAGTAAGAAATCACTAGTTGATAAATTACATATTGTTCTTTTAGAAATAGTTTTTCAAGTTACAAAATTAAAGCACACAAAGTGGACACTCAAGCAGTGAGAATGCAAACAGATCTGTTCAACAATCCAACAATAATATGGTTATCAATTCCACACACCTAAACATACATGCAGCTATAGCTTTTATAGCTCTTCTTATTTCCTCTTTTTTTACAATAGCAATTATACATTTTTAAAATTCTATTTAATGAGAAGAAAAAAAAGCAAAACAGAAAAAAGGGTAGCAACAATACAGAATTCTAAAAGAAAGAAAGAAAAAGGAAAATGAGAAAAACCCCACTAAGAAATCAGTAATTTATAAATTACATACTGTCATCCTGGATGTAGTTGCTCAAGTTACAAAGTTGAAGAGTACATAGTAAAAATTCAAACAGTCAGACTACAAACCGTGCTGCTCAAAGATCCAACAAAGATTCAGCAATATGGTCATCTATTTTACACACTCAAACATTCATGCAGTTATATCCCTTAGAGCACTCTCTTTTCCTCTCTTTTTTACAATAGCAATTACACATTTTGGTTTTATTACTCTTGTAGTTCTTATTTACTTTTTACACTAGAGACACAATATGATATTTATAAATATGATTCTTATTTATTTCACTAATGAGGATAGTCTCAAGTTGTCTCCATTTACCTATGAAGGCCTCAAGATCATCCTTTTAAATAGCTGAGTAATATTCCATTGTATAAAAATGCCACATCTTTTTCATGCACTCTGCAGTTGATGGGCATCTTGGTTGTTTCCAGGATTTAGCTATCACAAATTGTGCCACTATGAACATGGGTGCACATCTATCAGTGTGATATGAACTTTTCAGTTCTTCTGGGAAAATACCCAGGAGGGGAATAGCTGGATTGAATGAGGTTTCCAATGCTAGTCTTCTGAGAATTCTCCACATGGATTTCCACAATGCATGCACCAGTCTACATTCCCACCTAGAGTGGAGCACTGTTCCTTTTTCCCCGCAGCCTCGCCAACATTTGTTATCAGTTTATTTCTTGATGGCAGCTATTCTTTCTGGAGTAAGGAGGAATCTCAATGTTGTTTTAATTTGCATTTCTCCAATGACCAGTGATGGTGAACATTTGTTCATGTATTAATCTGCCACTTGTATATCTTTCTCTGAGAACTGTGTGTTCATCTCAGATGCCCATTTTTGGAGAGGGTCTTTGAATTTGGGGGGCTCGATGTTTTTCAATTCTTTATATGTTCTGGACACAAGTCCTTTGTCTGAGGGGTTGCTGGCTAAAATTTTTTCCCACTCTGTTGGTTTTCTTTTCACTCTGTTGGTGATTTCCTTTGAAGTGCAGAAAATTTTCAATAATGTGAGATCCCATTTGTTGATTCTTTGAAGTGTTTCCCATGCAGTCTGCATTTTGTTCAGGAATTCTCTGCCTACCTCAATGGCTCCAAGATTCTACCTACCTTTTCTTCCAGTAGATTTAGTGTTTCTGCTTTAATATTGAGGTCTTTGATCCATTTAGGCTTTACTTTTGTGCATGGTGATAGGCTTGGATCTAGTTTCAGTCTTTGGCATGTAGAGAGCCAATTTTTCCAACACCATTTATTAAAGAGACTATCCTTCTTCCAGTTGACATATTTAGCCTCTTTGTCAAATAACAGGTGGCTGAGTGTCTTTGTAGTTGTGCTTGCATCTTCTAATCTGTTCCATTGATCCTCAGGTCTATTTCTTTGCCAGTACCAAGCTGATTTGATCACTGTGGCTTTATAGTACTGTTTCAAGTCAGGAATTGAGATGCCTCCTTCCTTGCTTTTGTTGCCTAGAATTGCCTCTGCTAGTCTAGGTTTCTTCTGTTTCCAAATGAATTTTAGTAGTGTGTTCTCTAGATCTGTGAGGTATGTCAATGGTGTTTTGATTGGGATTGTGTTAGATCTGTATAACAGTTTTGGGAGTATAGCCATTTTCACAATGTTGGTTCTTCCTAACCAAGAGCAAGGAAGGTCCTTCCATTTTCTAATATCCTTTTCAATCTCCTTTTTTGGCATGGTATAATTTTCAGCATATAGGTCTTTTATATTTTTAGTTAGGTTGATTCCTAAGTATTTCATTTTTTAACATGTTATTGTAAAGCGCGATATTTCCATAATTTCTCTCTCAGTGAGTTTTTGGTTTGTGTACAAGAATGCTATTGATTTTTGAGCATTGACTTTGTATCCAGCTACACTGCTGAACTTGTTAATTACCTCTAGCAGTCTTTTAATGAAGTTTTTTGGGTCTTCTATATAGAGTATCATGTCATCTGCAAATAGTGATAATTTAACTTCTTCCTTTCCTATCTTTACTCTTATTTCTCTCTCTTGTTTGATTGCCCTGGCTAGTGTTTCCAGAACTATGTTGAAAAGGAGTGGTGATAGTTGACATCCTTGTGTTGTTCCTGATTTTAAGGTGAAAGCTTTCAGTTTTTGTCCATTTAGTATAATGTTGGCTGTTGATTTGTCATAGATGGCCATTATAAGGTTGAGGTAGATGCCAGGTACTCTGAGTTTCTGAAGGGTTTTTATCATGAACATGTGGTGGACTTTATCAAAAGCTTTTTCTGCCTCTATGGAGATAACCATGTGGTTTTTGTTTTTGGCTCTGTTGATGTGGTGTATTACATTTATTGATTTGCATATGTTAAACCATCCCTGCATTCCTGGAATGAACCCCACTTGGTCATGATGTATAATCCTCTTGATGATTTGCTGCATTCTATTTGCCAGCATTTTGGTGAGAATCTTCGCATCAAAGTTCATTAGTGAGATTGGCCATTAGTTCTCTTTTTTGGTTGGATCTTTCTCTGGTTTTGGTATTAGAGTAATACTTGCCTCCAGGAAAGATTTAGGGAGGATTGCTCTTTTCTCAATTTCATTGAAGAGTTTAAGGTGTAATGGCATCAAATCTCTAAGTTTTTTGTAGAATTCAGCTGTGAATCCATCTGGACCTGGGCTTTACTTTGTTGGTAAGTTTTTAATTGCATTTTCAATTTCAATAGCTGATATTGGGTTGTTCAAAATTGCTCTGTCTTCTTGGTTGAGCATTGGTAGTTCATATGTTCCTAGAAATCTGTCCATTTCCTCTGTGTTTTCCACTCTATGTGAGTAGAGATTTTCAAAGTAGGTATTCATGATCTTTTGAATTTCCATGGGATCTGTAGTAATTTCTCCCTTTTCAGTTCTTATTGCATGAATTTAGGTTGTTTCTTTCTTTCTCTTGATAAGCTTAGCTAGGGTTTTGTCAATTTTGTTTATTCTCTCAAAAAAACCCAGATTTTCCTTTCATTAATTCTTTGTATTGTTTTTTTTAGTTTCAATTGCATTAATTTCTGCTCTAATCTTTACAATTTCCTCTCTTCTATGAGCTTTGGGTTTAGCTTGCTCTTCTTTTTCTACAAGCTTGAGATGGAGTATTAGGTTGTTTATTTGTACTCATTCTGTTTTCTTGATATGACAATTTAATGCTATATATTTCCCTCTTAAGATTGCTTTCATTGCATACCACAGATTACAGTATGTTGTTTCTACATTTTCACGGAATTGTAGGTATTGCTTTATTTCTTCTTTAATTTCATCTGTAGCCCACTGGCTGTTCAAAAGGCTGTTATTTAATTTCCATATATTTATGTAGGTTTTACAATTTCTTTTGCCATTAATTTCCAATTTCAGTGCACTATGGTCAGATATGGTATTATTTCAGTACCTTTGCATTTACTTAAGAATGTTTTATGGGATAATACATGGCCTATTTAGGAGAATGTCCCATTTGCAGCTGAGAAGAATGTGTATTCTGATGTGGTTTGGTGGAACACTCTGTAAACCTCTACTGAGTCCAATTGCTCACAGGTATGATTCAGTTCTGTTATTTCTTGCTGACTTTTTGTCTAGTTGATCTATCTCTTTGTGACAATGGTCTGTTAAGATCTCCTGTTATAATTGTGTTCTTGTGTATTTGGTTTTTCATGTCCATTAGTATCTGTCTTATATTGTTGGGTGCTCCTGTATTTGGCACATATATATATTTATAATTGTTAGTTCTTCCTCTTGAATTTTTCCACTAACAAGCATGTAGTGACCTTCTCTATCTTGTTTAATCATTTTAGGTTTGAAGTTCATGTTGTCTGCAAATAAAATAGCTACCCCTGATTTTTTCTGTGTTCCTGTTGCATGGAATACTGTTTTCATTCCTTTGACTTTTAATCCATGAGTTTCCTTTTGTGTCAGATGTGTTTCTTGTATACAGCATATTGTGGGATCCTGTTTGTTGATCAATTCTGTCAATTTATTTTTTTATAGGTGAATTGAGGCCATTCATATTTATGGATATCACTGATATATACTGGCTTGACTTTGCCATGTTATATAAGTTCCAGTTGTTTCTTTCTGCTTTTCCTCTTATTTGATTGCTTATCCTACCTGGTGGTTTCTTTCTATTGTCATTTTGGGGATTGTGGTCATGTTTTTCTCTGTCTAGTATGTCCTTCAGTACTCTTTCTAGGGTTGGTTTGGTGGACATGAATTTCTTCAGTTGTTGTCATGGAAGTATCTTGTTTCTCCATTAAATTTGAATGAAAGTTTTGCTGGGTACATCAGTCTGGGTTGAAGGTTGTTTTCTTTCAGGGCTTGAAATACCTCACTCCAAGCTCTTCTTGACTTGAGGGTTTGTGCTGAAAAGTCTGCCATGATTCTAATGGGCTTTCCCTGATAGGTGAGTTGTGTCTTTACTCTGACAACTTTTAATATTCTGTTTTTATGCTGTATGTCTGAGATCTTAATTATTATGTGTCTGGTTGTGGATTTTTGTTGATTGTGACTGTTTGGTGTTCTATATGTCTCACTTATGTGCATATCAGATTCTTTCCCCATGTTTGGGAAATTTTCTGCTATTATTTCTGTAAATACTTTAGGTATGTCATTTGCCTGGACTCCTGTATCTTTGCTAATGCCCATTATTCTTATATTGTTGCTTTTGGCATCATCATGAAGCTTCTGGATTGTCATTCCATGGTGCTTTGTTATTTTTAAAAGTTCTATCCTTTCCTGATCACTAATTGTGATCCTGTCCTCAAGGTCCGAAATCCTATCCTCAGCTTCCTTTAGGCAGTTTTGCATGCTTTTAGTAGAATTTTTTATTTCTTGGATGTCTCTTTGAGTTTTTTTTTCATGAATTCTGCTTGTTTTCTATATTCTTCATTGAAAGTTTCAATCAGTTTCCCATGCTCATGTACTTTTTTCTCTATTTCTTCTTTAGCTGCATTCAACAACTCCTTTACTAAAGTTATTTCTATCTTTACATGGGAGAGTACCTCTAATTTGATTTCCTTTATAGTCTGATGCAGTTTTTTTTTATTTCACTCGCTATCTTTTCAGAGATTCTTGGTGTGTTACTTTTGGGGTCCTCTATTTCAATGTCTCCTATACTTGCTTCTTGTGAACTATATGTTTGAAACTGCATTTTGCTTTTTCATTTTGTCACTTTCACTCTGCCTGATGTTTTCGATGTGTAGGAGGGGATCACACACACTCTTTTGAGATACACCAAAGTCTTACAGTTAGTTGGAGGGGGTTTTACTACTGACCCTATTTATCCCCTGTACACCTCTATTTTAGGGGTACACTCACCATGCTGTTACAGTTAATCCACTGTAGTCCAAGGTTTGCCACCTGGGAGCAAAGTTTCAAATTTTGTCACACTAACTGGAGCCTGCTGAGGTCTTCTGATGTTCCTCTGGGTGGGAGGGCAGGCCCAGCTGAAGTAGTCCTCGATGTTCCCGGTGGCGGGCCCTCGGGGGAGGTTACAGGCAGCTTTGTTATGTTTTGTCATGTTTAGTTTTACCCTCTTTAAAATAAAATTTTTAAAAACTAAGCCAAAGTAAATTTTTCCCCTTTTAACTTGTGGGTATTGAATGTTTTTGTCCCAGCAACGGGAAAGTAGCTATGGTAATCTATGTGCTACTTATTCTTTAACTGCCTCAATAGTAGGCCAGTAGTCATTTTTTCATACTGAATGTTCTATTGAAGAACATTTGCTTTTTTGTTGATCTTAAATTCTCTATCTAATCTAGTTCCTACAGGACAAGTGTGTTGAGACTTACCTGTACAGCACATCCACCTTTCATCAACTTGGGAAATTTGCAGCTATGTAAATGCTGTCTCACCTTTTCTTGTTAATCTCCCCAACCCCACCCTTTCTTGGACTCCTGTTAGATGTAAGTGGAATTGCCCATTTTTGGTTCCCCAGATCCTGACCTCTCTTACATTTTCTGTGTTATTTTTCTGTGTTGCATTCTGGGTAAATGTGTGCAATTCTATCCTCCAGTATCCTGAGTCTCTCTTCAGCTGTGTACATTTGTATTGTCTTTCCTGTCCATTGTGACTTTTATGGCAAAGACAGTATTTTTTACTTTCCTGAATTATATTTTATTCTTTTACAAAATATCTGCTCTCTTTTGAAAAGATATTGATTCTATCTCATTTTCTCTTTTCATTCCTGATTTGAAACAATTTTTTAAAATGTACTTAGTTTCTAAGCTATAATGGTGATATCATAATCTTATGGTCTGGGGAAACTTAATATCTCTTGGTTTGATAGAAAGGTTATATTTGCACTCTCAATGGCTTCTGTCTTTATTTGTTTTGTGATTTTTAATTTTGCATGCATTCACTCTGATTCCGCCTCTGTGAATCCTGGCGAACTGGTTGAGGGTGTCCCCTTCCAGAGGAGGCCTACTGGCCCCCTCCTCCCATAGTGAGGGTTGTTCTGCTTCTCCCAGGCTAACCATTGAGCAGTAGCTCCCAGAAAAGGGTCAGAATTGTTCATATTGTGCATAAAATCTGAAAGAGCCAAATGTGAACAGAAAAGAAAAAGACTTAAAGCTCAAATTTGCCTTACCACTGAGACTTTGTACTTCAGATCACTGATTTAAAACATCCTGACAACACATTTATCTGTGTTTTCTCCCTGCAGGCCTCACTGTGGATGGCCTCTTCCCTCCCAAAATGCAGGTTTAGTCCCAAAGCAGCACATTATGTGACTGAACAGCCCACCAGCCTCAGGCTTAAGGATTTCAAAGGATTCTGCACCAATTCACCACAGATGAAGGCATTTCAATGACTGAAAATTTTGTTTGATCTTCCTAATATTTGCTGATTCTGGAGGTGCAGACCATCTATATTAGTCTTACCTCATCTTAGGAGCACAAAAAGCAATTACAGAGCATAAATGACTCTATTTTCACCAACTTATTATCCAAGAGTACTTATCATCAAGCAAGTCTCCAAGGCATCAGTTAATTGCACCCCAGGGAAGTTTGCTAATGACTATGTCTCCTATCTGACACTTTCTGGCCTTTACCTGCTTCTAATTCTTTGTCTGAAAACTTATTTCCCTAAACCAGTCTCTCCCAGGGTCAAGCGGTTGAACTATCATCCAACATTAGGTGTTTTAGTATACACACCTGCCTTTTCCTGACCTGAGACTGTTGACGATTGTGTCAGAGTTGGTTTCTGGCCAGTCCTTAGAAAACAACTGATAAGAGCAGGGGCTACTTCCTGAGGCCTCATGGCTTTGAGAAGGCGACCCCTGTGTGGATAGAGCATGAGCAAAATGCTTGGTGCTCACCCTGGGGCCAGGACAACTGCAGCCTAAAATGTTTACAATGCATGAAGCCTTTTCTGTTAATGCAAAGAAGCTTGCTACCCCCAAAAAATATTGCTCCCCAAAATTGAAATGGAGCAAAAATTCACTTTGGGTCATCAGGGATCTGGTTTTACGTCCCTCCATCTCTCACTGAACTTTTGGGGGGCTCAGTTTCCTCACCTGGGAAATGAGGTACACTCAGCCTCATGATTTGAAACATGAAATCAGTATTGAAGCCCTGTGAGTCAGGGGTCATTGTCCACAGCTAGGGAGACTGAGGTTACTAGAGCTGAAATGTCTCACCCAAAGTGACCTGGCCAGTAAGTGGCAGAGCTTGGACAGAACTGAGACTAAGGAACAGCCCCCTTCCACTCATCCCCTTACCCCAGTTCACCTCCGCTCCTCACAGCCAGCTCCCCTGCAAACAGGAAGGATCTGTCACATTCCTCAATTGTCAGAAGCTTGGAGTTTTCATACTCACCAACTGGCTCTCTTCTTTCACATTTTGCTTAATGATTTATAAAATGCTTGTGGTTTGAACAACTCCCATGTCTCCAGAAGGAGAGCAGAACTCAGCTGTTCATTGTTTCCTCACAATTAAAGAGAGCCACATCATGGATGAGTTGCTGCACACCCTTCTCCAGGGCAGATCCTGGGAGCGTCACTGGGGTAGCTGTGGCTCTGAGATGCGTGTCCCTCCCTCCTACTCCCTCTGGGCCTGACCTCAAAGCCACATCTCTACCTGGGTAGTTAGAACTGATGCTCTAACTTCTCTCTCTGTGCAAATTAAAGACTCACAGCATCAAAGCACAAGTTCATACAAAATATAAAGGGCACCTGGGGCATCAGAATAGAAAGTGCTGCTGAAGAAGACTTGGGTTCCAGCCCCATATATTCAGATCAACCAGCTTGGCATAGGTTATTTCATGTCTTCAATTTTACACGTTATATCAGCAGAATCAAAAATTTGAAGTGCACAATTTAACTGATTCTTTCATGATCTAAAGCAGGATGTCTGCATCTTGAGGTTATTGATAATTCATTGGCTGCCTGTTCTGTCATAACTGTTATTCTGTGTATTATACTATATTGAACAGCATCTCTGGCCTCTGTCTTCTGTCCACTGAAGGCCAGGATCATCACTCCTAGTCCCTGGCTGTGACAATCATGTGTATCTCCAGACATTGCCAAATGCCCCTCAGGCAATATTGCCTTGTGTCAAGTCTCCAATCTAAAGTAATGTGGAATTATAATCTATTCATTTTCTCAGGTTCACTATTACTTTTGAGTCCGAATTAAAAACATTTCTCTTTCACTATTTTTGCCAGATTTTTATGTAGACAGTTGGATGCACTTGCAAAATTTTATTGCCTGGAATATAGGAAATAATAAGCTACTATCTACTTTAGGTAACGTCTATATTAATTAGCTCAGATAACGCTGTTAGAGATTAAAGTATCGGGCAGATGAGAGGGGAGATGGTTTCAGAAGCTGCAGAAGCTGGAGGAACTGCGATTTGGGAGTATGCTTATTCCTGCCTCATGCTGTCCTCTGGGCTGTTGTGCATAGTCTGGATTCTATTCTGGAACCCACCTTCCAAATGCCATCTGCGCAAATGTCACTCACATACCACTTGTTCCAAGATTCTGGTTCATAGAAATAATGTCATCTAGGCTTGTGGAAATGTGTTTGCTTCTCTCTAGGAGTCATCCTTGGTATGATCCCATTAAAGGCCCAATGCCCCAGTCCACTGCTCATCCCTTCTTTACCCTACTGGAACTCAGTGACCCTGCCCTCTTCTCCAGGTGTGTCCCAGACTGAGGCTTGACCTCTTGTGCCCTGGAGTTTAACATTGCTTTTCTAGAGAATCTCCTCTTCCCTAGATTTATCTATACAGTCTGGGATCCTCCCTCTCATTTCTCTTTTTGACTGGGGGTCCAGGCCCTGTATACAGAGCTGGCTGCCTTGGACAGCACTTCTTACCTTGTGTATTAGAAGACCATCCCCTGGTTCTTCACAGTTAAGCACTATGTTATCTGCTCTGAGAGGCTTCCTGGGTCGTACCACTTCCAAATCCAGACTAACTTGAGTGTTCTCTTCTCTGAACTTGATTCTTCTCTGTGGCTTCCAGAGGGGCTCTATCGCAAAGCTACCTTGTTAGGGTGAAAGGCTGAACTTTTATAAGGGCTTGAGGATGCAAAAGGGGTATGAATGATTTTTTTAAAAGAAGGCTTTCTTCTGGAGGCAACTTGCATTCTGCTTACCTCACAGGAACACCTGAATTATGTTAATAGCCACACACTGAAATAGTAAATTAGACATGGTTGACAGCTTTGGTTCCCACATAAAGCCCTTAAGTTTCACAATAGGATACCTGTGTGTATCAGCTCTGAGAAAAGGGTCACAGGTTATTGGGAAAAAACATGTGTTTCGTATCAAAGGCATGCTTATGATTTACTCACATGTAGTTTAGCCCTTGCGAATGTTATGGTCACTTTGTACACACTGGTACAGATGAGCCTAATGGGGCAAGAGGAGAGGTTTTTTAAAATTGAACCATCCCTGTAGATGAATTCATTTTCCTTCTGCTTAGCCTACAAGCCAGAATGTACTAAATGCTCTGTATATGCTTGCATATGTGCTAAGCTCTTAACAGAGATCATTTTATCTTGCCCTCTACCATGTTTCTGAGGCCTGTATCATACTCACTTTACAGGCCAAGGCACTGAGGCTTAGAGCTTTGAACATCATGCTATACTCGCATCTCGGAACTCCTGCTCAGACTCTCAAGTTAATGGCACAAAGGAACTGCTGGAAACTTTTGCTACCAGAGTTTTACTAGTTAGATGAAAAATAAATAGATCAGCGAACATTTGAAAGGTAGAGCTTCAACAAATCACATAACAACTTATTGTTTCCAATTCCATAACAATTAATATAAATATACTTGTACCTACCTACAGTGAAGCAGAAGAAGGCTGCTGCCTTAAGTCTACTACTTTTCTAGAGTTCTGCTACAAACATGACACCCATAAAGTATCCTATACCCTTTTCCTGGCTTTCTTTTAGAGAAAGAATTGGAGATATTTGAGTTACCTCTGAGTGGATGCTGCTAGATTTTAGATCATTTTGTTTCCATTTTTTATAGTCATAATGACTGTATATAACTGTTCAGCAATTTTTAAAACAATATACTTACTTAAATCTTTGAAAGATGTGAAGTTTTTCGTGGCAGTTCTTGTAGAAACAATATTATTTCCTTATGCTGTAATACATCTTTGGTTTATGAGTGAAATTTCAGGAAAATGCCAGGACTCTAAGCAAATGCAGATGATTCTAGCTGGGGGTGAGAGATCCCTGCTGATAGCCTCAGTCTGGAATGCTCTCCAGGGGACTGGGCCTTGTTGGTTAACCAAGCAAGTCAGCTAAATAGAGCACGTTAGGAGAGCTTTTGCTGCAAGTGTTGTCAAAATTCAATGAAAATAAACAATTCCAGGTGTCAGCAATTAATGGCCACCACAGCCCAACCATTCTCTGAGGAGGAGGGTTGACCAGAAAATAGAAATGATATGGTGTCTCTCTTCTCATCTCCTCTGATTCTTGGGGTCTTTGCCATTCATTGTGCAGGTTTGTCACCCTGCTTATTCTTCACACAGAATGACCTTTAGGTCTTGCTACAGGGCCAGAAGGACACCTAAGCTTTACTTGTGAATTTACCATAGCTGGTCAGCTGTTCCCAGTGACAATGGGAAGGAGATGCAGAGCCCGCATGATATATTACGGTTTTGCCTCACATTGATGGGTCCTGAATCTGAGCTCTGGATACATTTTCAGTTCCTGTTTTCCAGAAGTCATGGACAGGGAGGTTCTGTGGGCCTGGGGTGGGAACAGTGAAAAGAGAGGATCCTGCCTTTCAGGCTGAACTACTGGGTCAATGTTGGCTGAAGATAGTTCTGAGGTAGAAAAACCTGAGTCATAAAATAAACTACTTTGACTGGGGATAAGAGGCCAGTATTCCAAGGCTCCTCAGAGAGCTTGGAAGTTCTGTGAGGTAGTAGGAATTCTGGAGCCTCAGCCAAGGAATAGCTTTGAGGTCATTCAGACGTGGACTCATAATGGTGTAGAATCATTTGGACATAGTTTCCCAGTATATCTGGAATAATTGTGTCTGAAAATCACATCTGAACAATTGTTGGGCTTGAAAAGACTTGGTAGTAAACCCCAACTGGAGAGGTGGGAGGATTGTGTGACTGAGTACATGTGTGGTAGCTTTGAAAGAAGGTAATGATTTCAAAAAGTAGGTAGAGTCAGGGTGTGATCAACCCAGCTTCTGCCTGGTATACTAGTATCAGACCTCAATAATGCCTGGATATGTGTAGAGTGATCTCTCTCTGTCTCTCTCTGTGTGTCTCTCTCTGTCTCTCTCTGTCTCTGTCTCTCTTTCTCTCTCTCTCTCTCTCACACACACACACACACACACACACACACACACACACACACTGTTGGTGATTTCTTTTGATGCACAAGCTTAGTAATAAGATGAGATCCCAGCTGTTGATTCTTTGAAATACTCCTTGTGCAGTCTGGGTTTTGCTTATAAACTGTCTACCTACCTCTGTGTCTTCAAGATATCTACCTACCTCGTCTTCTAGTAGATTTTGTGTGTCAGAATGGGAAAAAAGATTAGCCAGCTGTCCCCCAGACAAAGGACTTCTATCTAGAACATATAAATAATTGAAAAAAATCAGGCCCCCAAATTCAAAGACCCAATACAAGAATGGACATCAGAGATGAACACACATTTCAGATGAAGAAATGCAAGTAGCAGATAGATATATGAAACAATGTTCAGCATCATTGGTCTGCGAGATGCAAATTAAAACTATGCTGAGATTCTCACTCCAGAAAGAATGGCTATCATCAAGAAATCAACCAATAGCAAATGCTGGCAGGGCTATGAGGAAAAATAAACACTTTTTGACTGTTGGTAGGAGCGTAGACTGGTACAACCTCTATGGAAATCAGTGTGGGGATTCCTCAGAAAACTAGGATTGGAAATCCCATTTGACTCAGCTGTTCTCCTTCTGGGTATTTTCCCAGAAAAACTGAAGACATCATACCACATCAACATATGTGTACTCATGTTTTATAGCAGTATAATTTGTAATAATCAGATCTTGGAAACAAGCCAAATGCCTATCAACCAAGGAATGGATAAAAAGATGCAGTGTTTTTATACAATAGTATACTACTGAGCCATAACAAAGGATAAACTTGAGGCTTTCATAGGTAAATGAATGCAACTTGAGATCATACTCATAAGTGAAATAAATCAGATTCACATGTATGAATATCACACAATCTCCCTAATGTAAAAAACTGAAAAGCAAATAAGCTCCAAAATGCACAAAAGATATTGTGAAAGTGAAAATGAAAGGAAGTGCTCAAAAAGAAAGAACATCTGGGATGAGGGAAAGAAGAAAAGAAAGAAGAGAAAAGAGTATATGTATGTATGTATATATATATATATGTATACTACTAATCTGTTAGCTCATCAAATAGAACAGCTTGTGATTTCATTGTTTGATCAGTTTTTCATGCCTATATCTTTTAATCTGAGCAACTACTTTGAAGATAACAATATGTAATGTACTAATCACTGTTAATCTCCTATTATTTTTCTTTGAAATTCTGTATCATCATTTTTATTCTTGTATCTTTTTAAAATAAATTTTACAAAACAAAATCAGAAACTGGGTGTGCCAGTGAGTGTATCTAGGCTGGTATTCTGCACAGAGGAGATGGCACCCTGGGAGCTGTAGTGTGACCACTGTAGCTCTGCTGTATACCCAGGAAAGTGGAGAAAACCAGTCCAAGAAACAGACATCAAAGCCCAAGCCCTTCAGGCAACTCCTAGAGACAGGGCTTTCCCGATCTTTAAGGTTACATGAGGTCATAAGGGCAGGACCCCGTTGTAATAAGAAAACTCTCTCCTCTGTCTCTCTGTCTCTCTCTCTCTCCTCTCTCTCCCTCTCTCTTTTCTCTCTCTCCTTTGTCTCTTCCCTCTCTCCTTTCTCTCTCCTCTCTCCCCTCTCTCCC
>PVLA01008517.1:0-71115 GCA_004027455.1 Hydrochoerus hydrochaeris | reverse complement strand
CTCACCCAGAATCAGAGCACTTGGAATCTTGGTCTCAAATTTTTTAGTCCCAGAACTATGAGAAGTAAATTTCTGTTGTGTACGACACCCAGGCCATTATATTTTGCTATGAAAGCTAGAGCCAATTAATGTATGGACTAGTCATTATCAAAATTTACCCACCTTATCTGTTGAAATCAGAGCCATCATGCCTCAGGGATGTGGGGTAGAAGCTTAGAGAGATTAATTCCCTTATTCTAGCCCATTCTATAGGTGCAAGATTTGAATGGGGCCTTTTTGCCCAGACTCATTAATACTACTTCTTCTCTTTGGACATGAATCCCCGACAGCTGGCTCTAAGTTCAGGCTGCTTTTCAAAGCTAAGCTAACACTTGCCTCAGAGAGATCAGGAGAGAAGTCCTCGTGGAGAAATTTGAGGGCCTCCCCTTGGCCTGGGGTCAGGAGGACACACAGTTGCCATCTTTGCCCATCTACTCTTTTTGGTGGCTTCTCCACTGGTCTGAGGGAGCCTTCTCTAGATTGCATGATGGAAACGCCCTGTGGTCGGGTCACACAGCCTGTGGCACAGGAGCTTGGATTTCCTCCTGAGTGCTGAGTACGTGGCCGACAATCCAGCTTTGGGGAAACAGCCAGCCAGTCAGCTCAGCTTCAGGGCTGGCACCTCTGCCTCAGGCACAACAAGTCAGAGCCCAGTGTTTCCCAGGAGCATCTGGAGGCAGGTGGCAGAGAATGACAGTCTCACAGAGGAGCAGGAAATGCCGGGTGGGGACATACACTGTCAAAAGCTGAACTGTTCCTGTTGCTTTTTCTCAAATATTGTTTTAATTGTACTTTAAATATTTTTCCACCTAACTGTAGATCCACATACAGAGAGATTCCTGTGTGCCCTTTACCTGTTTCCTCTCAGTGATAGCATTTTGCAAAACTATAGTGCAAGATAACAGTCAGAATATTGACACTGCTATAGTTCGCTGGTCTTGCTTTAAGTTGTGTGTGTGCCCGTGTGTGTATTTAGTTTCATGCAATTTCATCATCTGTACAGGTTCGTGTACCCACTGCACAGAGAGATGAAGAATGGTTTTATCTTTACGAGAATCTTTCTTGTTGCCTTTCATAACCACATTTATATTCATCCCCACTCTCCATCCCCCACTCTGCAACCACTAATCTGTCCTACAAATCTATAATTTATGCATTTTCAAACTGTTATGTAAATGAAATCATACAGTCTGTAAACCTTCTGAGAGTGGCTTTTTGACTTGGTATAATTCTCTGAGGTTTGCCAAGGTTATTGTGAGTATCTGTGGTATTTCTTTGAAGTGCTCCGTAGTAGTTAGACCATCATTTAACTCTTTGTTTTACTGAAGGCAGTGAAGATTATTTCCCATTTAGGATTATGATGTATAAATCTGACAACATATTCCTATATTGACTCTTTGGCTTCTTATGAAAATAAGTCTTTCTTTCTCTGATCAGGAAATATATTCATTTAGGAAATAAATATATTTTCAGGAGTACAAATTCTGAGATAAAACCTAATCTAAGTTTTTAGTTTTCAAAGAAGCGCCAAGTACTTTTATTGTGTTTTCTGGAGTTGTTTCACCATTTTACAATTCCATCAGAAATGACTAAATGACGCTCTCTGCCCTTTGATGCTGTCAGTGTTGTTTTACTTTAAGCATTTTGATTGGTGTGTAGTGACATTTTATTGTGGTTTTGTTTTGCATTCCCCTCAATGGCTGGTTATGCTTTCTTCATGTACTTATTTGTTATCTTTGTCCCTCTGCTGTGAAATGATTGCTCAAGTCTTTTGCCCATTTTCTGACTTGATTTAACTGTGTTATTTAAAATTTCTTGAATTTTAGCAGATATATACATTTATTCTTTGTTGGATACATAGTTTACCAATTAGAAAACATTTCCTCCCAGTCTACATCTTGTCTTTTCACTTTCTTATTAGAACTGTTTGCTCAGCAAAGTTTTTGCCTCAGATGGGATGCAATTTTTCAGTAAATTCTTTGATGAATTGTACTTTTGGTGTCAAGTGTGAAAACACATTGCCAAATCATGGACACTGAATATTGTCTCATATAGTTTTTCAAAAGATTTATAGTTTTGCATTAAGTTTGTGATCTACTTTGCCAGATAATTTTTAAGGAAATATGAATCCAGTCAAATTGTAGACCCTAATAAAAAGAGAAATGCAACTCCCTATCATTTACTCCTTCATCCATTCATTCATTCACATCCGTACCAAGGTCAACTCTGACCACGGTCCCTTAATGTTCCTTTAATGGAGAACACAGAAGCTCTTGCTGTTGTGTGACCCCCAAGATAATCACTACAATCTGTATTTATCACTGTGGCTATGTTAAGTGTCTCATTTCTGAGCCTCTCTGCTTTATGAAACTATAGAAAGTCACAGATTCCCATAAAATCAATGGCAATATTTTCAATTGTGTAAATAAGGCAAAGCAGCAGAGTGAACAATGCTTACACATATTTAAAGAACAGTAACTGAAAAGGAACCCGTCCAGATGCCTGGCCCTGACACAGGGGCTAGCAGGAGTCAGCCTCCCTGCTCAGATGGTTTCTCCACACCAATTTGAAATTGACTAGATTTAGAGAAAGGAGCATATTTACACATAAAGGGAAAATGTGGCCCAAAAAGAATGAGTGCTTAATCAGAAGAGATAACTTAGCAGAAACAGTCCTCAGACACACCTGCCATTGAACACATCAACTTCTGACTATCAAGCCACATCTTTGCCATTAATAGATGTACATCAGGAGCCTGTGCTAGTCACCTGCACACATCATAAATAACAAAAAATATGTATGCTACACAAAGGCATGGACTGTCCATAATTTTTAAGGATTTATTTCAGGGTTTGTCTCCTGTGAAAACTCTTTCCATCTTCCAATGTTTTCTTGGTAAGAACTTGTGTGTCTGTGTGTCTGTTTCTCCCACTAGTGGTGACCTCTTCACAGGAGAGGAGGTCCCGTTTATCTGTGTAGGCACAACAATTAGCACACTGCTTGTCTTTTAAGAGATCACCAATAAATAAATTCCAAAGAAAAAGATAACTAGGTTATCTCTGCATTAGATGTGCTCTTCCCTCTGGAACAAGCTAGTTTCCATACCGGTTGTCTTATAAAATGGAAACAAAAGAACCCAGACACACTTAGTTGCAGATTCAAGCATCTGAATGGCTCAGGCTGCACCTAGGGGTTGCCCGGTTCACATTATTCATGTATGAATCTTTATACTGATTGCTGCCAAGTGTAGGTAGAAATGAAATGGGAGTAACACAAGAGTGTGGTCCAAAAAATTCATACTTATTCTTCAGATCAGCTAAAGAATGAAAAAGGTATAGTCAACATGTGTCAACCACCTTTCTTTTCCTCCTCCTAGCCTGTGGAATATACATCTACAAAGGAGAAGCAGGAGGAGGAGGAGGGAGGGGGAGGGGGAGAGAGAGAAGGAGAAGGTAAAGGAGAAGGAGAAGGAGAAGGAGAAGGAGAAATGATCCAAATACAAAGTGCATGGCTTCTGCTTAACCTCTGGGAATGATGGAACATAGGCAAGGACCTAAATAAAAGTAAATAATATTGAAGATAATGAACCCTCTGAAAAAGGCTGATCTGCCTTTTATTTTGGTGGAAGCCAGAGAAATAAGAATACAGTGACAGAGCTTTGGCTAGGACCATGAGAGGGAGGTAAAAGTGGTCCATCTGCTGTAAAGATCCTAGCACCGAAAGGGAAGCCTACCATGACAGCTGTTAGAATCAGAAAGAGTAGAAATTGAGGGCCGCATGGTGAGGTGAGTTTCAGCCCGCCGGTGCTGGCTTGGGGAGAGTTTGGGACCATTGCTCTTAGCCGCTGAGTGCCAGCCCAGCTTCCTAGGACACTGGACTAGGCTCAAGAGGTTTTGTGGGCCTAAGAGGACCATGTCCAGTGATGTTTTTCAACCAGGGGAGCCAGGACCATGCCACAAGGGGAACAGGGCCATGCCAGGAGGGGAGCCAAGGCCACATGAGTCCCAGGAGCCAAGGGCGCAGGAGGTGATTTCCATCACACCTGGGGGAAGTTTGGAATGTCGCTCAAAACACGGAAATATAAGAAAATGACAAGATAAAAGACCAAAATGCATCTCAAACCTCCAGCCCATCCCAAGAAAGCATAGGAGCCATGTACATAGAAGACAATATAAGCCTTACACCTGAAATGCCTGACATGTTATCAACTGAAATAAATAAGCAACTCCAGGAAGCTATGAAGAAAATCAAATCAGAAATAATCTGCCAGGTAAAAGAAGAAATGATAAAAGTGGTGAAAGAAATAGTGAAGACATCTAAAGAAGACACAGTTAAAAAATTAGAGGAACAAAACAAAAAGATAGAATCCCTGAATGAACAGTATAAGAAACGAACAGAATGCATGAAGCAGATTCAAAGAGATATACAGAAAATCAAAAATTCTATTGAAAGTAACCAAAGCCACCTCAACAAAAGTGAAGATAGAATTTCAGACCTCAAAGATAAGATTGCAGCTAGTGAACAAGAAAGGAAATATCTTTTAAAAATAAAAAGCAATCAGGAAATAACAATTCAACAGCTGCAAGATGATGCAAAGAAAAACAATATAAGATTAATAGGGAAAAATGAAAAAGAAGGGTACAACATAAATGATATCAAGAGGCTATTTACAGAATAGCTGAAAACTTCCCAAACATGGCAATGGAAACTGACATACAGATTAGTGAGGCATATAGGACTCCAACTAGCCATAACCAAAATAAAACTACACCCAGACATATAATAATCACCATCCCAAAAATCCAACATAATAACAGAATATTAAAAGCTGTTAGAAAAGACAAATCACCTATAAAGGAAAACCTATCAGAATTACAGCAGACTTCTCAACACAAACAATGAAGTCAAGAAGAGCATGTAGTGAAGTATTTCAGATCCTAAAGGAAAGTGACTTCCAACCCAGACTGATGTACTGCAAAAATGGCTGGAGAAATAAGATTCTTCTATGACAAAGAACAGCTGAAGAACTTCATGATCACCAAATCAACCCTGCAAAGAATACTGAAAGACATTCTAGATACACATAGAAAAGAACCACTGAGCAAGACAGACAAACAGAATGGAAAGGTAAAGATACAACAGCAGAAAGATAATGTCAATAATAAACCAATATATAACAGTAACAACCATTAATGTAAATGGCCTCAATTCACCAATTAAAAGAAACAGACTAGCAGAATGGATCAAGAAACAACATCTAACCATATGCTGTCTACAAGAAACCCATTTAACCCAAAAGGAAACTCATAGACTGAAAGTCAAAGGATGGAAAACAATACTTCATGCAATAGGACTTCAAAAAAAAGCGTGAGTAGCTCTTCTGTTTTCAGACAATGTGAACCTCAAACCAAGAATGTTTAAAGAGATAAAGAAGGTCACTACATACTAGTTAGGGGAAAACTTCAAGAGGAAGATATAACAATTTTAAATATATATGCACCAAATTGCAGAGCACCCAGCTACACAAAGCAAGTATTAACAGAAATGAAAAATCAAATAAGCAACAACACAATTATAACAGGAGAACTTAACATGCCATTGAAAAAAGGGACTGATCAACTAGACAGAAAATCAGCAAAGAAATAACAGAACTGAATCACACCTGTGAACAAATGGACTTGATAGACATATACAGAGTGTTTCATCCAAGAACATCAGAATATACATTCTTCTCAGCAGTATATGGGACATTCTCTAAAATAGACCATATACTAGCCCACAGAATATATTTAAGTAAATACAAAATAATTGAAATTATCCCCTGCATGTTTTTGAATCATAGCACTATAAAACTAGAAATTAATGATAAAAGAAACTGCAAAAAACCCCACAAACACATGGAAATTGAATAATACACTCTTGAGCAATCAGTGGGTCACAGAGTAAATTAAAGAAGAAATTAAACAATATCTCCAAGCAAACAAAAATAAAAATACAACTTTCTAGAATCTGTGGGATGCAATGAAAGCGATCCTCAGAGGAAAATTTATTGCACTGAGTTCCCATATTAGGAAAACAGAATGAACACAAGTTAACAACCTGATACTACACCTGAAACATCTAGAAAAAGAGGAGCAAGTCAAGCCCAAAGCCAAAAGAAGGGAGGTAATTATAAAGATCAGAGCAGAAATTAATGCAATAGAGAGTAAGAAAACAATTCAAAGAATCAATGAATCAAAGAGTTGGTTCTTTGAAAGAATAAATAAAATTGGTAAGCCCCTAGCCAACCTAATTTAAAAAAGGAAAGAAAAGACTCAAATTCATTCAGTACAGAATGAAAAATGTGAAATCACTACTGACTGTATGGAAGTAGAGAAGATCATCAACACCTATTTTGAAAACCTGTACCACCGAAGCTGGTTCAAGAAGATGTAAATAAATATTCAGATGTAGATGCTGAATAACCCAATTTCTATTAATGAAATTGAAAATGTAATTAAGTCCCTACCAACAAAGAAGAGCCCAGGCCCAGATGGATTCACTACAGAATTCTACAAAAAATACAAAGAAGACTTAATGGCAACACTCCTCAAAATCTTCAGTGAAATTGAAAGGGAAGCAATTCTTCCTAAGTCATTCCTGGAAGCAAATATTACCTTAGTACCAAAACCTGAGAAAGACCCAACTAAAAAAATAGAACTACAGGCCAATCTCCCTAATAAACATAGATGCAAAAATTCTCAATAAAATATTGGCAAACAGGATGCAACAAATCATCAAGAAGATTATACACCATGACCAAGTGGGATTCATCCCAGGCATGCAGGGATGGTTCAACATATGCAAATCAATAAATGTAATTCACCATATTAATAGAGCCAAAAGCAAGAATCACTTGATCATTTCTATAGCTGCAGAAAAAGCTTTTGATAAGATCCAACACCCATTCATGATAAGAACCTTACAGAGAATTGGAATAGATGGTCTTTACCTCAATATGATAAAGGCCATCTACGACAAACCAACAGTGTCATATTAAATGGCCAAAAACTGAAAGCCTTTACCTTGAAATCAGGCACAAGACAAGGATGTCCCCTATCACCACTCCTATTCAATATAGTACTGGAAATACTAGCCAGAGCAATTAGACAAGAGAGAGAAATAAAAGGAGAAAAGATAGGAAAAGACTATCATTAGTTGCAGATGACATGATACTCTACATAGAAGACCCCCAAACCTCCACTGAAAGACTCCTAGGTTTAATAAATAAATTCAGCAATGTAGCTGGATACAAAGTCAATACTCAAAAATCAATAGCATTCTTATACACTAACAACAAAATCACTGAGAGAGAAATAAGAGAAGCCACACCCTTCACACTAGCATCCAAAAAAAATGAAATACTTAGGAATTAATCTAACAAAAGATGTAAAAGAGTTGTACAGGGAAAATTATAACACCCTGAAAAAAGAAATCAAAGCAGACCTCAAAAAATAGAAAGACATCTCTTGTTCATGGATAGGAAGAATAAATATTATGAAAATAGCTATCCTCCCAAAATTGTTATACTGATTCAATGCAATCCCAATGAAAATACCACTGACATACCTCATAGATTTAGAGAAATCACTCCTAAAATTCATCTGGAACCAGAAGAGACTTAGAATAGCAAATGCATTTCTACATAGCCAAGGCAAAGCAGGAGGCATCACAATTCCTGACTTGAAGTTATACTACAAAGCTACTGTAATAAAATCACCATGGTACTGGAATAAAAACAGATATGAAGATCAATGGAATATATTATAAGATATAACCACATCTACAGACACAGGATAAAGGGGCCAAACATGTCCACTGGAAGAACGATAGTGTCTTTAATAAATGGTGCTGGAAAAACTGTCTATCCATATGCCAAAAACTAAAACTAGACCCATGCCTATCACCATGTACCAAACTAAAATCTAAATGTATCAAAGATTTAAATATTAAAACAGAAACACTAAATATGTTGGAAGACAAAGTAGATAAAAATCTTGAAGACATAGGGGTAGGTAGAGAATTCATGAACAAGATCCAAACCTCATGTGAAATACTTCCCAGAATGAATAACTAGGATCATGTCTTATTAAAGAGTTTCTGCATGTTGAAAGAAATCTCCAGCATAGTGAAAAGAAAACTCACAAACTGTGAAAAAAAGCCTTAGTGAACTGTCTCTCAGGCAAAGGACTTCTGTCTAGAACTTATAAAGAACTTAAAAAAATCAGACCACTGAAATTCAAAGACCTAATCCAAAAACGGGCATCCAAGATGAACACACAGTTCTCAGATGGAGAAATACGAATGGCAAATAAATATATGAAAAAATGTTCATCATCATTGGTCATTAGAGAAATGCAAATTAAAACAGCACTGAGATTCCATCTCACTCCAGAAAGAATGGCCAGGATCAACCAAACTACCAACAACAAATGCTGGAGAGGCTGTGGGGAAAAAGGAACTCTTCTGCACTGTTGGTGGGAGTGTAGACTGGTGCAACCACAGTAGAGGTCAGTCTGGAGATTCCTCAAAAAGCTGGGTTTGGAAGTCTCATTTGACCCAGCTATTCCAGTCTTAGGCATATTTTCAGAACTGAAAACATCTTACCACAGTGATATATGTGCACCCATGTTTATAGCAGCACAATTTGTAATAGCCAGATCTTGAAAACACCTAAGTGCCCATCAACTGTGGAATGGATGAAAAAAAAGTGGGATTTTTATACAATGAAGTACTACTAAGCTATAAAGAATGATCACATTGAGATATTTATAAGTAAATGGATACAACTTGAGATCATACTTATAAGCGAAATAAATCAAACTCACATGTATAAATACCATATAGTCTCCCTAGTGTAAGAAATGGTAAGAGTACATAAGATTTTATGGTAATCATGATTCCCCATTACATTGCTTTGAAGCCTTATAATGTTTTCATTCATTAGTTGGGATGGTTTTATTCTGTTTTGTTTGATTTTATTATATATGATGTTATGAACAGCTGTATTGAAGAAAATAAGACATTATGGTAGCCATAGCTGAATTAATATCATCTTGCTTTGAAGTTCTACCATGGTCTTGTTCTTCCATTATCATTGAGTCTATCATGCTGTGTCTTATTGGATTTTAATATGTGTAATAATATAAACAAATTTTTATGGAAAATGAGATATTATAGTAGCCATTGTTCTTTTTCTGTTATTTGGTTCAGAAAGCTCTGTAATACTTTCATTCTCTTGAATGGTTTTATACTATTCTGTTATGTTTGATATTACTGTGTGTGAAGCTATGCTCAACTATTTGAAAGAAAGAGACATTATGGTAGCTACTGTTAGTATCCAGTTGTCTTGTTGTGAAGTGCTGTTTTGCTTACATTGTTCTGTTCTGATCTGCTTTGTTCTGTCATCTTGTGTTTTATCCTCTTTAAAATAAAAAAAAGTAGAAATTGGGAATTGGAACTGAGACATCTTACATAAGGTCACCCATCCCCAAGGGTTCACAGAAAAAAATCTTCTGCTTGCCAGCAAATAAAATATTAAGAAAGATTGTTTCTATGAAGGAATGCAGAAAGGTTTCCAAAGGCCTGGTTGATTTGTTTTTTGGATTTAAATTTGATCTTTGTTTTCCAGTCTACTCTTGTAGTCTGGAAATCAAAATTAGGAGATGCAATAATGTCATTTTGGGCTGTTAGTAGGCTTGGGTACCTAACTTTTTAGAAGAGACACGTTTGCAGTGCAGACTGCCAATGACTTGTGATGAGAAAGTCTCATGAGATGAGTTCACAGTCGAAAAGCATGGAACAGGGTGGACATGCTGTCCCCTGAGTGTGAGTCATCAGAAAGTATCACCTAGGTGTACTCCTCAGAGCTGCAGATCTGGAATTATCACACATATAATATAAAGAAGGAGATAAAAATTAAGAGACATGAAAGAGGAATAACATAGTGCCAATAGCATTTTTAAAAACTGCACTGGATCTCTACAAAAGTGTTTAAAGAATACACAGAAGATGTGATCATGAAATTAAATGATTAATTTAGTTTAACCAGTAATTACACAGTGTGAGGACTTGTTAATAGTTAGACAGCTTGAGGAATCAGTGCAAGCAACTGATAGGAAGAAATTACCAACAGTATAGAACAGAGATGGGTAGATATAAAATGAAAGAAAAGTACAAGAAAATGGGGTAGTATGAAAATGTCTGACCTTATCTAATTGTTTTAGAGAACAATAGATTCAATAGCTAAAGGGCATATTTTTCAAAAAGAATTGATGAAATTCCCAAATTGTCTGATGGAAAAGAAACCCAAGCTTAGATGCTTTGTAGTTAAACTGCTATGCATCAAAGATAGAGATGAAAGTTTTAGAACAACCCGAGAGAAATGTCAGGGTGCTAAAAAGGCATGATAGCTCAGCCCCACTTTTTGCCATGGAAGCCAAAAGCCAGACAGCAAATCTTGTCAAAAGTGGAGGGAAAATAACTACTACTGTACTATTTCATACCCAGCAATATGATTATTCCAGAGCAAAGGAGAAACGGAGGCATTTAAAATGAACAAAAAAAGCCTGTCACTAACAAATCATCATTGAAAGAACTGTGTTGCTTATAAATAAGAAAAAAGAAAACTGAAAGAAAAAAGGCCTCAGAAGAGAGGAAGAATGGTGTGAGAGGCACCTTTAAAGTGTGTGGGAAGATCTACATCAATGTGGCTTACAGAAAACAGCAAGAAGTGTGATTAACATTGGCTTAAAAACAAGTTAGAGTGAAAATGTCAAACGAAAATCCTAAGAATTATACAAAATGAGGGAAACTTATTTTTTGTATTGTGAAAGATTAGGAATTATATAGTTAAATGTATATTTATATAATAAATATATAGGTTTCAATATATAATATAAATAATATAATATAAATATCTAGACTTTAAAGTAGTAGAAATAGTAAAAACTAATAATAAACTATTATTTCAATAATGGAAAATCACAGAAATAAGTCAAGTAAAAAATCGAAATAGTAGAAATTAATACAAATGCTATATATGTACTATTTATGTAGATATTTTATTATAAGAAGATAAAATTCAAATAGATCACTAATCACAATGACATATCTAATTATTCCCTGATTCGTTTGTTCAGCAAACTTTGGATGAGGGGCTTCTAAGTGATCAGTCTGTTCCAGCAATAGACAAAACTTGCCAATTATTAACTATTTCCAAATATAATTATTTTATCTTTTTGTTGCAGTGACCAAATATTTGAGATAAACAGTTTAAAAGGACGAAGTGTTATTTTGGCTCAGAATTTCAGAGGTTTCTATTTATGGTTGCCTGTTGGCCTGTAGGGAGGAAGAAAGAATACTGTGGCCGAATCATGTGGAAGGGGAAATCGGCCACTGGTAGCTAGGAAGCAAAGAGAGAGGTGGGGACCAGGGTCCCAATCCACTATTATATAGCAGAGACTGATGGAAAGGGTTAGGAAGACACATTGTTATGTCCTTTAGCTATTGAATCTATTGTTCTCTAAAACACATTCATTTCTTAAGTCAGGAACCACAACTTCTCTGGTTTTTAGTTGAAAGTAGTTAAAGTACACTGGTGAGCAAAAGAGAAGATTACCCCTCATGGAGTTGCATTTTAGTAGACAAGAAGAACAGCTATTGTGGAAAAATATCTGCTATGAATATCCTTTCAAGACATTAACTACACTCACTTTCAAAGCTGAAAATTTTCTATGTATTTCCTGTGTCTACTTTCTATGTATTTTCTATGTATTACTATTACACAGAAAATATATGCATAACTTCATGTTAGTTATTTATTTGCCTTCCCTCTCTCAGGGGGCCCTATTTGCAAAACCACTTCTTGAGTCCTCTCTCATGGAAGGTGATTTCTCCTCCCCCTGACATCAGCTGTTTCCTGGGACACTAGTGTTGGTTGGTGGAAGGCAAGCAGAAGTCTCAGCTACACCATATGCAAAACCGACCTTCAAGCACCATTGTATGATCCTATGACTGCTGTTTTATTTTGGCCCCAGCCTGCCATATCTGAGATGGGAGCAGTTTCCTTGGCCTGGATTCTGGGATGAAATGGGTATGGGACATACCTCCCTCCTACTCTCATGGGTGTCAACATAAACAAAGCCTTTGCTGATTTAAACTACTACAATTTTTATGATCATTTGTTATGCAGTGTAATATTCTAAAAACTGACAAGATAGATAAAATATATCCAACCATTTCATTGTGATATATTTTGACATTATGTCCATTTTCCCACTTCAAAGCTTGTACACATTTTTTATAGGAACACCCTTATGTGGGTGATTGTGTACAAAGGAGAGGAACTGTGAGTTTAGGTGCAAGTTCCAGCTCTCCCAATTTCATGGTGCATGGTGTTATTTAAGATTCTTGATATGAAAAAGGCGGGGGGAAATGGTCCTTGGCTTCTCCAGTCTCTCAGGTCTTCTACTTGTAAAATTGAGATCAGAATACTAATCAAAATACTTCCCTCACAAAGAGACCATGTGGAGATTACAGGAGTGACTATGCCATGCGAACAATTTCAAAATAGCAATGTGATTATGTCTGTTTTTCTGGCTTCTTTTCTGAGTTGCACTGTGCAAACCGAACTCTGTAGATTCTGGACGAATGACCACGTCTTCTTTACAAACATGCCTAAGAAACCACAAAGTTCACGGTAATGCAGTGGGTGGGCCCCATCAAAGGAAAAGGCGAGGTTTGCTGAGAACCCTGGAGAGGTTGCTTACTTCCTCTGCACTCTTATGAGTCATGCTCTTAGAAGACACTAGAGGATTACTGGTTCCTGATTAAAAGAATACAGTTAAAGCATTTGGACTTACTTCAAGCAAGGATAACAGGAGGAAACTGGGCTAGATCACTCAATAATTCATCAATATTTTTCATGAGGAATTTTGAAAAGCACAGAAATTATTTAACTCAGCTTTCTAATTAGAAACCACAAAGTTCTCCAGACATACAACTGTATTAAGGAAAAATAATCAACTAGGAAGAAGAGGTTTGCCTTTTCACTAAATATGTTGCATTATAGGCAAGTTTGACACAATCATTTTTTAACTGAGTGTCTAATATGTAAGCAGCCAAAATTAATTGATCTGAGCAGTGTATGATTTAGTAGATTTTAGAGGAAAACATGAAATGCCACTTTACTACCAACCTTTGTGCATGTATGTGTGTGAATGGTGGTGAAGACCACATTGGTGTTTAGATAGTCAATAGATTCCTTCCTCCTTTCCAATGTCTCACCCTTTGTTCCAAAAAGTAGATAATGATGTTTGTAGGATACCTTCTGAACTTTAGTTCTACATCAAAGACAAAACATACACCAGTGATACAGAGTGCAGAGGCTGTGTTTTTCAGTCTTAGCTAGGACTGTAAATCTGTATCTTTAGCAATTGCCCTTGTCCTGCTGGTCACCTGATAAGTGACGCTTCTCTGCTTCATCTGTATTATGGCTGTGCCCCACTGCTCAAATTGCCACCTGAGTACTACCTCCTGTCAGATTGGAGGGGTGATGGTGGCATTAGATTCTCACAGGAGAGCAAACCCTACTGTGAACTGTCTCCCTCATCCCCAGATAGGTCCCTGCAGTGTCAGGAAAATTCGGTGGAGCTCAAGATTCCCACCAATTCTGCAATATGGTGAGTTGTGCTATTTCATTATATTCTACAATGTAGAAAAACTCTCTTCTATAGAACTGGGTCCTGGTGCCGAAAAGTTGAGAATTACTGTTTTACATTTTGACCAAAGGTAGTTAATTTCTTTTCCCTAGGTGAACATTAACTTTCATGCCTTCCGATCTTGACTAGTGCAGACCCTTCAGAATAGTTTCCCAGCACTGTGCCTAGATGCATTCACTTGCATCTTTGAAAAGTTCTCCACTACTTGAGAGCTTCTTCTAAAGATCTCATCCAACTTGTGATGTCATTTAATCCGGGCTCAACGTGACACAGTCGGTGTTGTCATTTACTTCTGGTATAAACTATGCAATGCTTTGGTGATCATTTACTCCATCTTTCAAAATCTTTTAGAAATTCCCCTAAAAGATGAACAGTTGTCTATTTCTGTGCAACTTTTCTATATAAGTAGAAAAATATTAAATTGCTAATGTTCAACTTTTTGACTGATGAAAACTGGACATTATGGAAGGAGTAGTTCAACTTTGTATGTTATGATGTCCACAAACATAAATGAAAAAGTGATAGAAAGATGAAATAGATCTTGTATTTAAAATGATGCTATTTCTTTGTAGTTTTCCTAGAACCAAGAACCTTTTTCTTCACTGAAGCATGTATTATTAATAATGTTCTGCACACTTAGAAGTTAAATGTCCTTCTAATTATAGTGGCTTTTTTCTCTCCTTAGCTAATATCTCAAACCTTGCTGTATACTTGAAGCAAGATTTGTCATTAAGAATAGTGACTGTTAAAACCACGTTTCAAATAAGCATGCCATTTTCTCATTGGTCTCCTTTTTCTGCAATTCTTATTACGATGCTCAAGCTGTGGCTTTTTATTTCTAGTTTTGCTTTTGCAGGAATCTGAAAAGACCATTTTTCTATATAGTGGCAGAATTGTAAAAATGTTTTGCAGTGTTATGCAACTGCCTAGGAACACACAAGCTACAGCACATTGGAACAATCTGTAAACAAACAGCTACATGAGTACCATCTTCAGGCTCTCCAACTTACTGAGAAGCTACCACCTGTCCCTACAACATGAGTCATCATTTGACATATGGACTAAGTCAAAGCCTAAAAATCCCTCTGGGTATTAAATATTTATGTTTTAATTTACTTTTAATTTCCATATAACACAAAGAGAAGAAATATATCTAAAATTTCCTTCTTCTTAAATGTTTAACTCCTATGTTGCTTATCCCCCCAAACTATTATTATTTTAACTTTTTACTGAGGTACAATTGACAAAAATTATGTATATTCAAGTGGCGTACAAGACATGCTTTGATATATACATACATTGTGAAATAATTATCATCATCAATATAATTAAATTAAGGTACACATCCATTGCTTCACATACTACCTTGTTGCTGTATGGTGAGAATATTCAAAACCTACATTACTAGAAAAGCTCACATCTCCAATACATTATTAGTAACCATAGTGACCATGCTTTACATTAACTGTCCAGAACTCCTGTACCCTGTATGTACAAGCTTGCATAAGTTCCATCTAGAAGGGAGGATATGCAGCATTTTTTGTTTCTTTGTCAAGCTTATTTCATTTAACATAATGTCCTTCAGGTTCATTTGCCTTGTCACAATGCAAAATCTCCTGTTTTCAAGGCTGGTCCTTTCTTTTCCATTGTGAGCATGTACACATAGCACATTTTTTCACCATTCTTCTGTTTGATAGACCCTTAAATTGTTTCTGTATCTTGGGTGTGATGAACCATGCTGCAGTGACATGGAAGTGCAGGCAGCAGTTTCTGCAAATCGATTCCATTTCCTTGTACGTACTCCAAAATGAGAATGCTGGATTATATAGTAGTTTCATTGTAATCTTTGAAGGATTCTCTGTGCTGTGTCAATTTATATGCCCATTTCTCTTTATCTTTACCAACACTTGTTATCTTTCTACTTTTTAATAAACAATATCTTAATAGATATTAGATGATATCTCATTGTGGTTTCAATTTATATGTCTGTGATGAATGGTAATGTTGGATTTTTATTTATATACTCACAGTAGTAATTTATATATTGTTTTGGAGAAGTCTGCTCTGGCCTTTCCCTTTGTTACCCCCTTAACTCCCCCTCCCATCCTGTCTCTCTCTCTGTCTCTCTCTCTGTCTCTCCTATTCTCTTCCTTTCTTTCTTTCTTTCTGTGCCAGAAAGCAAACTCAAGCCCTTGAGCATGCTAGGCAAGTGCTTCCCAAGATAAACCTCCAGTCTTTGCCCATTTTTGAAAAGATGAGCTATCTTATTGCTAATGAGGTATATGAGTTCCTTATGTATTTGGGATATTAACCACTGATTGTGTATTTTTGCAACTATTTTCTACTTTTCATTTGTTTTCTTATGGTTGTACAAAAACTTCAATGTCTAATTTTTTTCTTTTGTTACTTGTGCTTTTGGTGTTATATTAAAAAATCAAGGTCATTGCAGTGAAGATTTCCCCATATGTGCCTTCTAAACATCTTATAGTCTTATTTAGGACTTATATCTAAGTTTTTAATCCACTTGGAGTTGATTTGTGTAGCTGGTATAAAATAAGGATACAATTTAAATTTTTGCATGTAGAAATCTAATTTTCAAAACATTTATTACAGAAATTATTTTTTCCTTATGGTATATATTTGGTGAGTTTAACAAAGATTTTTTTTTTACCATATTTGTGTGGGTTCATTTCTTGTCTCTCTATTACATTCAGTTGGTTTATGTTTCCTTATTTCAGTATGATGCTACATTGATTACTGTAACTTTATCATATAAGTTTAAATCAGGTAATTTTATACCTCCAGGTTGATTTTTGCTATTGCTTTAGCTTTTTGGGGTTTATTGTGTTGTTATATGAATTTTTGGATTATATTTTCTATTTCTGTAAAAATACCATTGTAATTGTAATAGGGATTGCAGTGGATTTATATATCACTTCAGATAATATTGACTCTAAGAATATTAATATTTCTGATCACAAACATGTAATAAATTTTTATTTAATTATGTCATCTTCAATTTTTTTATCAGTGTTTCAGAATTCTGAGTACACAGATCTTTCACTTCCTTGCTTAAAGTTGTTCCCAAATTTTGTTTATTCTATTTTGAATGTATTTTCTAGATATTTAGAATTCTTAGTCTGTTCTTAGCATATGGAAATACTATTCATTTTTGTATGTTGATTCATTTACACAGTAACTTTACTAAATTCATTCAATAATTTAGTTGAGCAGAAGTGGTCCAAGTAGCAACCTTGACTAGTTTCTAATCTTACAGGAAAAAAAAACCAAACCAAACAAAAAACAATTAACTTTTCACTGTTACATATGCTGTTACCTATGGATTTGGCATACATGGCCTTAATTATATTCAGATTCATTCCTTCTGTACTTAATATATTGAGAGTTTTATTTTTCATCATGAATAGGGTTTGACTTTTTTTCAAATGCCTTTCCTGCTTCTATTGGAATGATCTTATCTTTCATTGCAGTAATGTGTAAAACATCTTCACACTGGAAGGATAGACTCCATTTGATTGTGATCCTTTTAATGTTTTATTGCTTTTACTTTGGTAATAGTTTTGGGGAATTTATGAATCTATATTAATCAGGAATATTGGCTTGTAATTCTCTTTTCTTTGCCTGGTTTTGTTATCTGAGTAATTCCGGTTTTGTAAAATGAGTGTGGAAATGCTCTCTCCTCTTCATTTTTTTGGAAAAGCTTAAGGATGATCAGAATAAACTTCCATATATGTTTGGTAGAATTAACCAGTGAAACTCTTAAAATATGAGCTTTTTTTTGATAGTGTTTTTTAAAAAACTCAGACAGACTTGAGTTCAAAACTATAGACTCATCATCTAAATAGCTTGATCAACTTCAATTTTCTGGATTTCAATGTCTTCCTCAATAAACCAGGGATAACATTTGTGCCATGGATCTTTTGGGGAAATCTTTTAAACTCACAGCTTTTTGTGCAACAGGGTTTTTTTTTACCCTCTCAAGGGGAAAAAAAAAATGTTTGTTCTCGAGATTTCCTTCCCTGCCAGTGCTTAGTGACAGATGTGGTACCTGGTTTATGCTGGGATAATTAGATTCTTCTCCAGAATTTACAGTATGACATTGCATTGAAAAATTAAATATCTGGATGTGATACCTGCCTTGTGAGGCCCAGCATGTGTGAGGCTGGAACCACAGATAGTCAAAGGATTTTGTCAATAGTTAAAGAACACTGTGTAGAGAAGTTCGGACTACAGTGCACTTCAGATTCCACGAGAGGAGTACAACAGCAAGGAGAAAAGCAGGGACCTTTATATGTGATATTAATGTGAGGACCGTGTTGGCAAAATCATCTCAGGAACAATTTCACCAGGTCTCAGTTATGCTACTGTCCCTCTGTCTCGGATGCAAGGATAGTCAAGTGTTGTTTGAAAACTGTTTCACTGGGTCCCGTACTTCTGGCAGTGTTAAAAACAATCCTCCCGTGTTCAATCTCCGAACATGTACACCTAAAAAATAATTTAAAAAAAACTTTAAAAAGAAAGTCTAAGAATGATAAGGGAGAAAAAAAATCTTTCTGAGTAAAATTAACTAACAAATGTGGATAGGCTAACTTGGATTCATGACTGAGGAATCTGAAATATATACATTTGTACTGAAAAGGGACATTTGACATTGTATTGGGATAGGGAAGGCAGTGGTGTTCTTTAAGACATGACAAGTGGTTTGATCTTCTAGTTGACATATTAGTTTTTGTAGCTTAAAAGGGCAAAAGTTAGAAGTTAATATTCTACCATATACTCATCACTCAGCTGCAATGTGGTATTAAAAAACAAAAAAGGAAAATACCTATGATTCCCCAAAGTGCCTCACTGTGAGTTGAAGTTGCTACATTTCTGGGCTAAGGGGTCATTTGCTTTTTATATGTACAGAGAAATAGAAAAAAACAGGTTCTCAGAGTGAGACCAGCGAAGCAGATATCTAGGGCAGCCCAGGGGTAAGAGTTAGTTGCATAAACTCTCCAAGCCAGTACAAGAGACAATTTTGTGGTTCTCCTACCTAAACTCTTGCTTACTTAGCTTTTCAAGGGAAAATGATAATTTCTTTAAATGGACTCACTAGATAAGTGTCAGAAATTAAAAAGCCTGAAAAGCTTTTATGGAAAAAGGCAGAAAGCACAAAATTATATTTTGGCTCTGTCCAAAGCCTCTTTCTAAGGTACTTTCTCTGCAAGCCTGTAATGACAGCAGGGTTTACTCTGAGTTGCAGTGAATCATTTAAAAAAGCAATTATTGACAGCAACCCTTGCTCCCTGGCTGGAAGTTGAATGGGAAATTTAATAGTATTATGAAGATTTTTTTTTCCTAACAACTAGTTCTAAGAAGTGGTATAAATTGAACATGCATTTATTTTTAAAGACAAGGTTATCTTAATTGAGTTTTTCATTACTGTGTTCCACAGTTTACATAGGAAATAAAAATGTGGGAGAGGAGTGTGTGGAAGCAAGCAATGGACTGTTCAAGAGAAAATGTTTTTCTCTTTGCGGTCTTCAGCCCTTTTCTTGTGGTATTTGAGATGCCACGTAGCACTCAGGACTGGACCCTGCCCAGAGGGTTGTCTAAGCTCAATTATTGATTGGTACCAGGATAGTTACAAAGTTCAGAATAATGACCAGAAAGCACTATGGCAACTAATTCTTCCGGCCAGTGTGACTGCTGACACAGAGGACAATCTCTCACCATATTAATAATATCTGGAAAAGCAACCGAGGAGACCAGTGGGACCACTGATGAACAGGAACTACATGCAGCAGCATCAGTATGAGTGTTGCTTACATTATTCAGTTAACTCCCACAGTGTTCCTATTTCAAAGATGAGGAAAACCATGGTGAGCATGATTAGGGTGTTCAAAGCAATAGCGTGAATGGATGAGATGACACAGTAGGAATCCAGCTGGGGCGTGGGATACTGTAAAGCCTGTAATATTAACCACTTTGATGTCTTTTAGCTTTATGGTATTAATTGAGTATTAATAGGGTACTTTACTGTGACATTGTTTGTGAATGTAATAAATGTCTCAATGTTTGTGAAGACAATGTCCTAATTAGGAAATCATTAATAATGATATATAGGTTTTTTTTATAGTGATTTCCTCTTAACAGTATTTAGTGAATTATTCATTTGGATTGAATTTTTCCAATAGTTAGAAAAATTTAACATTTTATACTGATGTTCAGTGGTACAATGAAAAATACAAAAGGATTTTTCAGGACTTCTTCATTTAGAAGAGACACACACAAAAAAAAAACATTTTTAACCATTTTAATGAAAAAGGGACCTACCTGGAAAGATACTGGTTTGATTTGCATAATCTTAAAATGAGATTCAAAGCCCAATAAATTTTGAAGGCTACGTGTTGGTCTTGCTTTGTTTCTTCTTCCTTGATTCTCTCTTTCCCCAAAAGGTAGCTTAGCTACTAAGGAGCCCCTAGAGTTATCCTTGAAGCTCCAAGTCTCTTGGAATCAGATAGCTCCTCTCAATGCTCATAGTAGAAAAATCCCAAGAAAAGATACAGATTGGCTGTGAATTAATTCCAGAGGAAACAAGGTTCTAGTTGTCTAGCCTTGGATGTACTCATTTTTGCAATGGTCAAAAGAGGGAATTTATAATTACTAGAAGTAAAAGGGCCTAATATACTCTGTACAATCTAGTCTTTAATATAATACTTACAAAAAATTTTAACATACATGAAATTCCAAAAATACTCTCAACTGATAAAATGTGTGGCAAATGGATAAAATTACTGCTTTCTAAAATCACGTCCAGGTGCAAGCGAACCAAGAGCGAGCCAGGAAGAGATCAAGTCAGCGTCTCCCGTGAATCAGCCATGCTGGAACTGGGGGGCCCAACCAAGAAAGCAATGAGCCAGCCTTCTGATAGGTGCCGCAAGCAGTGGGGGTGCCCAGGGGAGAATAAGTTAGTTCTCCTGTGTGCAGCGCACAGGCTGAGAATCAAACATCTGGTGCCCCCTTCACCCCCCTCAGCACCCACCCCCTGTTGCAGCTGGATGGTTTGGAGGTCAGCTGGAGTTGATAGCAACTCAAGCACTTAAAGCAACTAAATGCTTGTATTGTCTGGTTGATTATGCGACCTGGGGCCAGCAGTCTGAGCATCTCTTGGGAGAATGACAGTATGCAATCTAGCAAATATGGGGGATTCCTTTCTATCTTGTCTTTGAAATCAAACATTGTCTTCACTGTTTTGCTTTATTCTGATTAATTGTTTTGCTCTACTCAGTATTCTGTTTTGATTGGTTTTATAATGTTCTGGTTTTGGGTTGATTTTGCTGTACCTGATGGAATGGACAACTATTGTGAAGACAAGAAGATATACTGTGGCACCTATTATGATTATCTCAGTGTCCTGCTCTGCAGTTCTGTACCAATTTCACTGCATTGTCTTGATTGGCTTTGTTATGTATTGTTTTGTTGTATTTTACTATCTTTAAAATAAAAAATAAAATACAATTATGTCCAGATCTTACATTTATTAAAATCCAGGATTTTAGTTGTTACGTTTTCCTTTATATGGAGTCCATTTGGGGCTTAAAAAGATTCTGTAAATTTTGTGCCAATGACAAATAGCAATCTCTTTCCTATAATAATGGACCTGAGATAAAATATTAGTTATCATAAACATCCTATGGAGGAAATGGAGAAAGAAGGAGTGATACACAGTGGCCCTGGCTGGACACACAATGCTTCAGTGGGTTGACATAGAATATGCTTCCATTTGTTGTCTTTTTCCTAAGTGCTCCTCAGTCAACCAATAGGACTGGCATACTGGTTTCCTGCTGGGTGATCCCCTTATGTGGTACTGTCCTGGGCCATTCCTTAGCGGTATAGTGCAACAAGCAGAAAGTATATGCTGTAGCTGAATCTTTACGTAATGTGCTCGAATGACCCCAGGGATTGCCTTTGGGAATGCACAATCCAGTGATTTTTATGATGTTTAGAATTTTCCTAACCATAAATATTTTTTAAATACCTGTCAGCTACCTGACAGTTTCATTTTCTGAAGACTGCAGGACGAATGCCTGAAAGGACGTCTGATCTTTATCATTGAATCAGGACCTTGCCTACTTGATGGCTTATCAATACGTCTGGCATCCCATCTGTCCTCCTTGGTCCCAGATGAATGGCTTCTGTCTGGACTCTTGCCTTAATGAAAAGTGAAAGGCAAGACAGGATGACAAGGCCAAGGCAATTCTCTTCCCGCCCAAAGTGCACCCAAGTGCCTGAGGCTGTCGGGGGACGCTTTTCTGTGTTAAGTGGGAAAGAATCCAATCAACTTCCATATTTTTCACTACTTGGTTTTTGCTCATACTAATTTTATCATGGGATAGAAAACTCAGTTTTGCAGTTCTATACATCATTTCACTGTGTGACCTTTACAGACTGGCATTGCTGAGACCATCTTCAAAGCATTTTTATATAAAGGAGCATACAGTTTTCTTTTTGCTTTCAGATAGATCAATTTGTCCACTTGTTGTAGAAACTTACTGAAGACTAAAGAACTGAGCTTATAATATAGTGTCTCTTGTTTTCCCTGCAAGTAACTGATATTCTGGTTTTGTTGAGCACAAAGTTGATAGAAGAAAACTGTGACCAGATATTCTGTCATCTTTCAGTAAAATGTGTCCAGAATAGTTACTGAGGACGGTGGGGGGAAGGAAGACATGGATGATGAGAGTTCTTGTCTCAGGTTGGTAAAGCCAGCTCTGTCTTTAACATCTCAAAACTTGAGTCCTCATTTCTGGAACCAATTCTTGTTATTCATAAAGGGTCTTCTTCACTTTGAAATGTCAAAAACTCAGTTGGCTCTAACTTAAGCAAATGAACACTCTTTCTTGAGAAAGTATACGCGAAACGGTCAACACACTTGTTTGCTTTTAATAATGGATTAGAAGCTAAGTGCAGAAAGTGAAGCCCCTGCGGCTCCAAGGAAAACAGTTGACTCTGCTGCCATGAATCTCAACCATGCTTTATTTTAGCCATCTCTTTTGAAAGGATTCCAAAGCCATTTGAAAAGCAGTGCCTTCTCAGAGTCATGCACCTAGGTGGCAAAGTTGGGGTGTCCCCTCTCCAGAGCACCCAAGATGGTTTCTCTCACCTACCACACAGGCTTCAACCTGGGCTGGCAAATGGTATCCAGCTGAATCTCAGGTTGACAGAGCAGCCTTTCAGAACACTCTTATTTTAAGAGTATTGAATGGAAGAATCTAGCTATGCTACAGAGAAGAGCAAGTGATGTGATACTACTGGATTTCTTTTTGACTATCTCTTCTCTGCTTTTCTCTGCAGACCATCTTATTCTCACGTGTTTATTCACGTGGCAACAAATGTGCTGTTGGATGGAGTTATATTCTTATAATTTCTCACTTGTAAGGGAAGGAAAAAATTTCTTTGTTGGTAGATCTAGCATTAAATTCTGAAATAAGGCTTCCAGACTGTACCAGCTGGGTTTTGTGGACATTCTGAAATCAACTACGTGACCTAAGGGATGATTTATTCTGATTGACCAGGTCTCAGCCACAAACTCATTCTCACCACAAAGTGATAGGGTGTGTTCACAGGAGAGGAAGAAGGGTGTTAAGCAAATAAAAATAACAAGAGAAATAATTATGATGCATTGTCATGAGTGTCTCAGTGCAGTCAGAATCTGCCACAGGAGGACAGAGGAGAGAATGGAGAAAGTGATTGTGTGCATCTTAACTAGACTACAGAGCATCTGAGGTGGGAGACTGGGTCATACTTGTCTTAATACTCATATAACTTATCCAAGGAATTTTCAAGAGGGGGCAAATTTACAAAATCATTTTATCCGAAAAGCAAGAGCAGGAAGAAAACAAGAAAGTAGATTCTGTTCTGAGAGTTGTTTATGTTTTCTTGAAGGAAAGCTTGTTCTGAGGCAGGGATGGACACAGGTGTGAGGTCTAACTGTGGTCAGCAAAACCTCCTGTGGGGGACACAGGGGATGACTCCATCCATTTCAAAGCATAGAGTTGCAGTCATTTCCTTTAATGTCAGTTTTGCCAGCAACTGCTTTTCATCTGCCAGTTAGAGCTCGGCAAGCCATATCTAAGGCCCTCCCTGAAATCTTGTAGGACACTCCTGGTTTGATAAATTCAAAACACATCTTTTTACAGTTGCTACTGTGTCAAAGCAATTTAAAAATTGAAGAGCCACCTGGCAGACTTACTCCAGGGAGTAGATCTGGCCCCATAATTTACAGTTTCTCCAAATTTTAAGAAATGCTGATTAGATTGGTATTGGAACAGACAAAGCCAGAACCATGGCAGGCACTGAGCAGAATCACTATAAACATTTGTAAAGGAAGTGGTGTCCTATTCGTGAACAGTGAATTAAATAGTAAGTGTGAAGTAGCCTTACCAACTGGCCTTACATCCTGTAACAGAAACAACCAGAAGGGATGGAGAGAAATATGTGGTTTCACACACACACCTTCCTTCAGATCCAGTCAGGAATATTTCCAACATATCTGAATTTTTTTCCAAGCAGTGGAAGTATAATATCTTTTTAATAGTGACTATGGATTGTCATCATTGGATCCTTGGTACTATCAAAGAGTAAAAGGTAAAAAACAACAACAAGAACAACAAAAGTAACAGTAAAAGACTAAATATCCAGTAAGAAAATGAACATAAAGCATGGTGCTATAAACACAGTCATGAATAAAACTAATTTTGCAAACTCCTGAATTTGTTCCAGAGTCAGGAAGTGAGTGTCTGTCCAAGCTCTCCGGGGCGGGGCTGCAGGTGGAGGAAGGAGGTGCTCTGGGTACTGCCGTGACACAGACCGGAAGCCTGCCCCTGGGCACAGGATAACAAAGCGCTCATCAAAGAAGGGGCCTTTGAGAGATTCCAAACAGTGCCCTTTCCCTCTGCAGACTGCACTAGGCATCTTTCTTATCACTGGACACAATACCTGACACAATTTAAAGGAGGAAAGATTTAATTGAGCTCTTGGTTGCAGGACATTCAGCCCCAGGTGGCTCCAAGACAACAACATCGTGGCAGAAGGACAAAACTGAATAAAGATGCTCTCTTCACGGAAGGCAGGAAGCAGAAGAGAAGAGCACCAGACAGGAAGACGTGCTGGACTACATAGAGGACCAACGGTGGCTCCTCCACAAATGCCCCAGACACACCTGAAAGGGTGCTGCAGTAATTCCTCCAGCAGATCCCAGGCCAATCAAGTTGACATAACTCAGGTTAACAGGCACATGGACATTCAACAAGTATTTGTTTATTGAATAAATGAGCATTGAAAACTGTGTCTATATTCACCAAAAGAAGAACTAGACAAGGAAAAAACATTCTAGGTGAAAGGGGATGGGAGTTGCAAAGGGCTAGAGGCGTAGAAGTGCCCTGCAAGGCTGGAAGGAGCTGTCGGTATGAACTTGGGTCAGTGTTTGGCTTTGTCTGGAGATCAGTGTCTCTTCCTAAAGCTAAAGATGTCTACTGTGAGGTGTAGACTTACTTAGAACTGAAAAAGACAAGGCAGTAAGCCAAATGCTTGGCAGTTTATTGAATGCTGTTATTCCTTTTCTCTTCACTTCGTTTTCTACCACTGCTACTACTGATTTTGGACTCTTAGGTTGAAAGAGTTGAAATCATTCATACCAGGTCACACAGCCAGGAGGGAGTGGCCCAGGGACTGAAAAGCTGCTCTGTCAACCTGAGATTCAGCGGGATACCATCTGCCAGCGCAGGCTGAAGCCTGTGGTAGCTGAGAGAAACCATCCTGGGTGCTCTGGAGAGGGAACACCCCAACTTTGCCACCTAGGTGCAGGACTCTGAGAAGGCACTGCTTTTCAAATGGCTTTGGAATCCTTTCAAAAGAGATGGCTAAGATAAAGCATGGTTGAGATTCATGGCAGCAGAGTCAACTGTTTTCCTTGGAGCTGCAGGGGCTTCACTTTCGGCACTTAGCGTCTAATCCGTTATTAAAAGCAAACAAGTATGTTGACTGTTCGGCGTATACTTTCTCAAGTGGCTAATGAAACCTGGTTTCATCCATTCCCTCCGCACTGGTGTAGCCATCTGGGCCCCGGGAAGAACTAGGACATTGTCTTACAAAAGCAATGCTTGATCACGCGCTGCAGCCCTCGGGCCCCATCTCCCGCGAGTGATGCCCCAGCCCGCAGCTGCCGCTCTGGGTAAGGAACGTGGCAGGGCTGGTGCCACCCCATCCCAGTCCCCACTTCTCCCTGGCACTGACCCATCCTCCGGGCCGGGGCACAGGGAAGGAGCTCTCACAGCATTTGGTGAAGACCCCGCCCAGCAGGAATGAGGCCCTGAGGACTTTGTCCCGTGTGGGGTCACGTCGGAAAATCGCGCTGAGATCAGCCTTGGCTCTTGCGCCCCTCTCTGTCTCCTGGGAGGCTGGGAGGGGGACTCGGAAAGGGTCTGTGCTATCACTGCATTAGCCGCACTTTAAAAACCAGTGATTTCTCCTTTCTCTATGCTGGGCCCATAGTCACCATCCACCAGCACGCTTAGCATCACCTGCCATCCCCGGGAGAGGCACCTTTCCTGGTCATCAGCCTCGGGTCCCCAGCCCCGAAGGACAAAGGCCAAGGCCTAGGAATCCGCTACGCTGTCCGTGAGCACGTCAGAAAGGAAGCATCTTTTATTAATCAAGTTTATTGTTACATTTTAAATATACACAAGCCCCCCTTTCATCCTGGGGTCTATGTACCTTTACATGACATCTCAGTTCCTCCTTTCTTCTTCTGATTCCTTTATTCTCTCTTCAATCCCTCTTACCCTCCTCATTTACAAAAATTTTGTTTTTATTTCTCCCTCTTTTATTTTTTTTATTGTTCCTTCCTTCCTTTCCCCCTCCTACCTCCCTTGTTCCCTGTCCCAACTGAATTTTTTCTCCCTATTTTATAACATCTAGTATACATTCTGGTCCTTACATACAATATTGGTTTCTTACATCAGAGAAACAATGTGATATTTACACATGTGTCTTTGATTTATTTCACTTGGTAATATGGTCTCAAGTTCCATTCATTTAGCTATAATTGTCCCAAGTTTGTCCTCCTTTATGGATGATTTGTACTTCATTGTATAAAAACCCACATCTTATTTATCCATTTATTGGCTAGTGGGCATTTGGGCGCTTTCCATGAATTAGCTATTACTGACTGCTGCTTTACACAGGGGTATGTATACATTGTTGTGGTATGATGCTTTTAATTCTTTAGGGAAGATATCAAGAAGGGGAATAGCTGGGTCAAATGGAAACTCTGGCTTTAGATTTTTGAAGAATTTCCACACTCTTTTCCACAGTGGTTGCACCACTCTGCACTCCCACCAACAGTGGAGAAGTGTTCATTGTTCCCCATATCCCCACCAGCTTTTGTTATTGGTTAATATCTTGGTAACTGGGAAACTGAGGTTTTAGCTAAGTGGCACAGTACCTCCCTCGCAAACATGAAGTCCTGAGTTTGATTCTCAGTATCCCCTCAAAAATGTTTGATTCTCAGTATCCCCTCAAAAATAAATTCCTAAAATGTATTTGGAATAAGAGGAGACCTAGAATAGTAAAAACAATTCTGGGCAACAAAGAAAAGTCAGGCACCATCATAATCTCTGACTTTAAATCATACTACCAAGCTACTGTGATAAAAACAGCGTGGTACTGGCAAACAACAACAACATACCTGAGAATCAATAGAATAGATTTGAAGATGCAGAAAAAACTTCAAGCACACTTGGCCATTTTATCTTTGACAAAGGGTCCAAACACCCTCTTTGGAAGAAAGATAGTTTCTTTAATAAATGGTTCTGGCAAAACTGGCTGTCACATACCAAAGATAAAAATTAGACTCACAACTGTCACCATATACTAAAATAAAATCAAAATGGATTGAAGAACTAAATATCAAAACTGAAACACTAAATCTGCTCACAAAGAGAATAGGTACAACTTTTGAAGATATTGGTGTAGGAAAGACTTTGTAAACAAAACCCAGAAGAGAAATACTACAAAAAATCAACAAATGATACCTTATCTTAATACAAAAGCATTTATACAGCAGAATAAATCACCAACAACCACTCAGTGGGTTCACTGAGTAGGAAAAAATATTTTTCCAGCTGTTTCTCAGAAAAGGAACTAATATCTAGAATATATAAAGAGCTCAAAAAAAAGACCCCTTGTATTAAAAGACCCAACCTAAAAATGGGCATGTGAAATGAAATAGGTCTTTCTCAGATGAAGTAGAAATGGCAAATAAATGTATGAAAAAATCTTCAATTCAAGAAGTAAATATTTTAATGTGAGTTTGACAGAAGTAAATATTTTTATGTGAATTATAAAATGGACTTTGTGAGCTGATGTGATTAAAACAATGAGGATGTCTGAATTACCCTTGGTAAACTGGTCTTTGTCTCAATACATTTCCATGGAGAAGCAGACTTGGTCTAGATAATCCTTGGAGTAGGAATGCTCCTCCTCCAATCTAGCTTCTTCTTTTTAGCCTTCTGACTTTGGGTAAATTATCTAACTTCTTCTTTTTAAAATATGGGGCTGATGTGGTGACTGCATGAAATAATCCATCTCTGGCATCTAGTGGTTATTCCATCCAAATAGTTTCCTGTAGCTGGGCATAACAACAAACAGCAGGTCTCACAAAGCCCACACTATGAGCTGGACAGCTTGGCTCTGAGTCTTTGCAGCAAATGGCAAGACAGCACTTAAGCCAGACCTCATTTGGCGCCAGACCTCATTTGGCGGGATTCGCGCTCCTGTTTTTCTTAATATTCACTTCCTCTAGCTGCTGTTTACTGAGGAACTTTAGCTCAGCTTGGCTTTGCAGTGTCTCTCCTGCCACACAGCAGTGGATTTTGGTTTGGGTCAGAACTATAACTACTCGTTGGATTAGAATTCAGAGCTGGTCTCTGGAATGGACCCCGGCAAGAAGTATGATTGCCCTGATCCCCTGATTTCATTGCAGAGAAAATAAATGGTACCCACCAATCGGTGGAGCACTCGCAGCAGCAAGGAGTAGGCAGATAGAACAAATAAATCCACTGGGATGGCTCAGCCACACCTTCCCAAATATCCCAGGATCCTAGAGCTAGTGGAGCACGATTCCTTTCTGATGGCAAAAAACCAAGGCACTCTGAAAGGAGACAAGGAACAGGAAGACAGGGAGGTCTCTGTGGCCAAGCCAGACAGAAGCAGACCCAGGGCATGAGGGAAGGGGATGAGCTGAAGTACAGAAATTCATCTCAGATGCAGAGGTGCAGTATGAAGATTGCATCCCAGAGACATACTGTTCACCACTTTAGGCTGGACTTTGACTAGTTCACCTCTCTGAACTTCAGCTTTCATCCCAACAGAGTGAAGGCAATGTTGCCTTCTTACCAGGTTCAAAGGAGATTAAATGGGATGAGCACCCCACTTTGGCCACTGTTTAGGGGACAGTACCCCTGTGTTGTTGCTCAGCAGGCCACACACCTGTCTTCAACATCGGACTGTAACATAGAGAGCCTTCTGGCCTCTGCTTTGGTGGGTAAGTGTGTGACCACAAGTCTGTTCCCTTTTCCTTGTTATAACATTTTTACTTAAAGGCATGTACTTGTGTCTAGGAAATCCAGAGAGTCAGCACTTTAGATCATTATTCTTTCTGAGTAGTACAGATTATCAATCATTATACATATGAACACTTTTTCATTCATTTATTTGCCATTTCTACTTTTTCATTTGAGAAAGATCTATGTCACTTCACATGCCCATTGTTAGGCAATAACTAGGGGTCTTGCTGGGCATGGTGGCTCACGCCATAATCCCAGTACTCAGATAATTGAGAGTTTGAGACCAGCCTGGGCTACAAAATGAGCTCAAGGCCAGCCTGAACTGCATAGAGAGACTCTGTCTCAAAAAGACAAAAAAAAAAAAAAATACAAGTGGTCTTTTTTTTGTTTTAGTTCTTTATATATTCTAAACACCAAAATTTCATGTTGCTTAACAAATATTCTCTCTGCAATTACATATCAACATATGAGAGGATTTCTTCAGTAATCAGATTTCTGATACTGCAAAATACTTGTTAATACTTTTAACTATATGACACCACTTCTTTTTACAGTGTGGATTCCACTGTCTCGTGATGTTGCCCCCTTTAGGTAAGAGTTCTTGTCTTTTGTCTCAACAAGTCCATGTGGGATGAGAAGAAAACAAAGGATGAATGAACTTGTCTCGGGCGATCTTGTGTGCTCACCTCTCTGAACTTCAGCTTTCATCCCAACAGAGTGAAGGCAAGTTGCCTTCTTACCAGGTTCAAAGGAGATTAAATGGGAAGATGTACCCATTGTGATTAGTGCAGTGCCCATGCACTGGAAACAAAAGGCAAGTATTATTTGGATTCCTTGTGCTGTGTTAACAATGACGAACAGCAGACATCTGCAGGGTAGCAAGCATGCTGAACCGACGCACCACAGCACAGAATAAAGAATTAGCTAGGTCAGGAGGCAGTGCTGGGGTTGAATCCAGGGCTTTGCACTGAGCTATATCCCCACACTTTTAAATTTAACTTTATTAATGTCTTTTAAAATTTGAGATAGGGTCACACTAAGACACTAAAGTGCCCCGGCTGGGATTGTGATTCTCATGCTTTACATAACCAGAGTGTTCCCCTTTATTCCTAGTCTAAGAGATCATTATTCACAATCACCTGATTTTTCTTTCACTCTTCTACTTACGTTAAATCATATTGCCTGACCTCACAGTTTCACAACACACTGGTTTCCCTACTGAGACTAGCGTGAGAGAAAGAGAAGCTGTTATGTTCGAGGTTTTTTTCCTGGTCACTTCTACCTGTGACACGCTGTTTATATGTCCTATTCCATATGTGTGCTACACCAAAAACAATGCAAAGTCAGTGGGTTATAAATAACAGAAATTTACTTGTCTCATTCCAGGGTCTGGAAGTCCAGGACCCTGGCACTGGAGACTCACTGCCTGATGAGGACTGCTTCTTGGTTTATGGTGCCTTTTTGCTGTGTCCTTACACAAAAGAAGTCACTGCCATTCTAACCCTTTCATAAAGACGTTCATTCTTTCCATTATGGAGGGCTCTGTGCTGAGATACTCAGTCACCTCCTAAAGGCCCTGCCTCCCCATCCATGCACCTGGTGGTGGTCATTGTAGGGAAGTGGCACATAAGTTTGAAGAGACATAGGCCTTGCAGCCAGAGCCCTGGCACAGAATCTTCAACACTTAGTTGTATCCATTCTGTAATGTGCCTGACGCTTGCTCAGAACGCTTTGACTCTTGGGAGATGGGGAACTTGTTTCATTCATTTCCATTTTTCTAGCACTTACTCCTATGTTCATTCATGCCAGCCGTATATTTGGCTGAAATTTACCAGTAGTTTTTTTTTTTGGCTTTATTTTTTAATGGGCCGCTTCCAGCCACATGGAGCAGTGCCCATATTTTAGCAATTGTTAAATAGTTTAATTACGGAGTGATTAGGTATTCAGTAAGGGTTGAGCCCAGTGCGTATCCTCACGTAGCTGACACTGTTGCTTCTGTGTGCAGATAAGGACATGGGCATGCAAAAGACACATGTAACCCCACATTCCTTCAGCATGTGAAAGGGAGCTGAGGAGCGCTTTGCTTATACTGCAGTTCCAGTGCTTTCCCCATTTTTTGCTGCCAGCTCTGGACCTTTAATGTTTTAAACAGTCTGGTGTTGAATACTGGAGACATTGTATAACTCAATATTTATTTTAAAATTCCACACCCTACAGGCAAGAAAAGTCAGATGGATCCGTGCACCGAGTCTAGTTCATATCTAATCTGCCAGTCAGACAAGGGTGACACTTGCAAGGTGACATCAGGCAAAATGCAGGCAGTTTCACAAGTGTAAGGCACTGACGTACAAATGGAAAGATTGCGTCAGTGATCAAAACAGTTAACCTTCACCTCTAACTATAACTCTGCTTAGAGATTTACCTGCATACACGGTGAAAAATATAAGCTGGACATATATTTTATTCAGTTGATTTTGGAATTAATATTTCTGTTCCCTTAAATTCATAGGTTGAAGCCCTGACCCCCAGTGTGTCTACATGTAGAGATGGGACACTGAGGAAATAGCTGGGGGTAATCCAGGTGTGGTCACAAGCATGGTCCCATAGGATTAGCGTATGGATGAGAAAACAGCAGGTCTCTCTCTCTGCTCCTAACTTCCCTCCCTCTTCATCTACACACACCAGCAGAAGGCATGGGAGGACACAGCAAGAAAATAACCACCTGCAATCAGAAAGAGAGCCCTCAGTGGGAACTGCAACCAGCACTGATGGCACCCTGGCTTTTGACTTATGGCCTTCACAACTATGGGAAAAGAAGTTATATTTAACACATTTGGTCTGTGGTATTCCATCACATAGCTTTTTCCAAAGGAAGCTAATTGAATTAAGACCAAGCCAAGGGTTACTGATCTATAATATAACATAGGTACCAGTTGTCCTAGTCCATTGTGATGCTATAACAAAATATCTAAGATTTAGTATCTAAAAAGATTTAAATGTTATTTTGTGTTATTACTGTGCACTGATTATATATGTTAATGGAGTTCTGTGTGATATTTCAACACACGTACAGAGTATACACTGATCCGATCAGAGACATTAGTGTTACCGTCTCTTTATCATTTATTTTATGCGTAGAGCCTAGATAAGCATCTCATAGCTAGGACTTCAGAGAATATCAGACAGGCTGTTGTGAGTTACACTAGGCTCAGTGTGCTGCAGAGCCCCAGCGCTGACTCCTCCCACCCTGGGTACCAGCTACGCATCCTCTGGTGACCAGGTCCCCATTGACAACCCTTCTGCATCTCTCACAAACACTCTGCTACACTCAGGGCGGCCTCACTGCAGGAGAACACATGCTCCTTTTCAGTCTGGTTTATTTCACTTAACACACAGTTCTGAAGTTTCATCTATTTCCCTGCAAATGATAAGATTTCGTCCTTCTCTATGGATAAACGACATTCTTTTGTGTGTGTTTCCCACATTTTCTCTACCTATTTATCCATTGTCTCAGAGGTGTCTCAGTTTGAGGTACTTTATAAACAGTAGAAGTTTATTTCTCACAGTATTAGGGACTGGAAATCCAAAAGCGAGGCTCCAGCCTTGTCTACTGCAGGCCTGTTCCTTCCTTTGTTTCTACTTGGTAAAGGGCACATCACTCTGTCTTTGACTTTTTTTTTTTTACCCTGAGAATTGAACCAAGTATTGCACTCATCTATAACCCAGGCCTCCTCCCAAGTTTAATGTATTTAGTGTAATTTTAGTGTATTGTTAAATTGATGGTTTGTCCAGAATGGGCTGAAATTTTCAATCTTCCTGCCTCCGCCTCCCAGCATGCTAGCATTGCAGGATGTGCTACCATGCCTAGCTCTTTTAGCTTCTCTTATGAAAGCATTAATTTTCTTCATGAGAAAAAAGCCATCATTATGACTTGATCACTTCTTAAGGGCCTCATCTCTTGACACTGTGACCTTAAGAATTAGTTTCCATATGCATTTGGGAGGAGAAACCAAACCATAGTATTGGCTAAGAATGAATCGTTATGAGAATATATATGGTCACATTTTAAATAAATATTACCAATTGGCAGATGTTTTGTAGGCCTGAGTTGTGTGGTGAGTCCTAGTTCTGTAAGAAGAAAATCTGAAAGATATTTCTGGGAGCACAACAACTTCGATTGAAATCTTCAGTATGCTTATGAACAGGTAAATTCTCATTTAGTCTCATCTTTGTCTGTAAAAATCACAGAAGTGGATAAGGAGATACTTCCCATATTTGGGACTTCTGAGCTCTCTCCTATTTTATAAGGAGTAGATATACTCAATACTGAGTGTTAGATGTGTGAGGACTCTTGAATCTCAGCCCTCTTTTAGTTCAGGGAGACGGTATGAGGAAGGTGCACAGGAAGAACGGGTTCTAAAGTGTCCCAGGTCATTAGGATTTGTAGCCAAGATTTCCACCCCCATGAACTCTCTGCTTCCTAAGCATACCCTGTCCTTTCCACCTGTGGACTTTGGCACATGCTTTCTCTTCTGCCTGTAATGCAAAATTCCTTTTGGCATCCAAGTTTCCTTTTTGATACTTTTGTTACATATTTTTAGCAGAGTTTGATATTCCTCTCCTGTGACCTAAGGATCTAGCTTGTTTTGAAGATAAAGTACCATTTCTTCACCTCACAGAGGCAGAGAAATCATTGCAAATTTTTCTGTTCCTGGTCCTTGGCATGTATCACCTGGGAGTAAACAGTTATTTCACCTTAGATACTTTAGCTTAGCTTTTTCAATCTGTGGACTCATCTATAAAGAACCCTTCCAATTCTGACACCCAGGAATCCAATCTACATAAGTCTTTGTGTATGAACATTTAAGAGTATAATGTGAAAACTTCTACCAAACTTGTAGAATATCGTTCAATTAAAATTCTATTAATACATACACGTTTTGCAGCAGAAGAAACACAAATGTTCTTGGATGCTGAGAGCAGGGGCTGCTGAGGGACACCTGCAGATAGGCACTGGTTCTCACGTTAGAGGGGGGCAGGGGGCTGTGAGAGGTCCAGACGCCCGTGCCCTGACTGTAGAGGGAGAGGGCTACCGAGAGAGCGCTTTGGCTGGACAGCTTGTCTTCATATTGTTATGTTCCATGTCTAGCTCACAGTAATGAATGTTTACTGTCTATAATTATTTAATTACCCTTGTCTATTCTTGTCAACAAATTAAAAGTAAAGTCATTTCTGGTACAAATATAGTTAATGAGATTAGCAGGAAATTAGGGACACTGCAAAGCTGTTCACATCCCCCATAATGAATTCTGCTGATTAAAAAGGCTTCACAGACAGTTTTGTGTTGCTTGTTGCTGCCTGCTCTCTGAGTTGATTTTAGAAATTCTCTTTTGCCTTCTGGTGATACAGGAACCTGGTGATGCATCTCTGATGATCTTGAGGAAGACTTCACAGTCAGAAAGTGTCAGTGTAGGATCCAACTCGGTGAATATGTAGCCACATGTTTTCTTCCAGGTGAGTGACCAAGACTCTCAGCACAGAATTAGTCAAAGCTTGTACCTTTGGATTCCCTGTCCAGTGGTCAGCTGAAGGCAGTGGTGATTGTAGACGTTCTCACCTACTCCTGATGGAGTCTCTGCCTAACAGTTCCACATTCTCTGTTGGAGAAAGAGTTGCCAGTCCCCATTTCCTGGTCAAATTCACCATGTTCCTTCTCTAATCGCATCTTCTCACATGTCCTCCAGGCTTGTTTCTCTGGCATCATTAGTCTGTTTCTTTGCTGGCTTATTCGTCTCTCCCTATAAAACTGGACAAGTTTCTTTCCTGAACAAATTTACTTGAAATAAACAAAATTTCCTTTCCTTCATTACAAGGTAGTTTTGGGAAAATGATACATACTCCCACTGTGGTATACAAGGCAGGAAAGAGACAGTCTGTAATAACAAACAGCACAGACCTCTGAGGAGCTGCACACAAAGTTGACCAGCGTTTGGAAAGATGCTCCAGGGCCAGTGTCCTTTGAGACAGTGCAGCTGTGCACACGCATATCAACACAGTCACCCATCACCACCACCACAGTGCAAAGGACAGCAGGCTCACAGATGCTGGAAATGAAATACTTCACCCAGAGTCCACTCCCAGCTGGCTTCCCTTCATGTTGCATTGACCAGTGCAACTCATGTGATCTTGCCAAGGTTTCAAGTAGTTTCCCCTAAGTGATCAGATCAGGGCAGTGAGCAACTGTCCTGGTTTGTCTGGGACTGAGATCGACTACATCCTGGAAGTAAGACATTCTCAGGCAAGAGAACAGTCACTCTAGTTTAAACGAATACTGACAAATGTACCATTGGATACATCCTTTCTGCAAGGCAGCCTTTCTGAACCTAGGTAACTCTGTACGTGAAGAAAGAAAGCACCGACCTCATATGTTGGTTGTAATGTATAATTGGCATCATGAAGTATTGCTACATATACATACACACATATATTATATACTACTACACATACCTATATCTCTATGTATACCTATGTCTCTATATCTAACTATACACATATATCTATATAAACATAGATAGGGAGAGGTGGAGTATTAAGAAAGTGATTGATCCAGATTTGGAAGCTTGCAAATTCAAAATTTGTGGGACAGGTCAGTAGACTGGACATCTGCCAAGGTCTGATTTTTTGGTGTTGATGCCTTGACTCTGAAGACGGTCTGGAAGTGGACTTCCTCCCTCTTGGAGGAACCTCAGACTTTTCTCATGAGGTCTTCAAGTTGGCTGAATATTGCCCACACTACAGAAGGCTGTCCATGTTACTCAGGCAATTACATATAAAATACTTCACAACAATATCTAGACTGGTATTTAACTGAAGAACTGGGCACTGTAACCTAGACAACTTGACACATAAAAATTAGCCATGATATATACATACTATTTCTTAGCATGATGCTAGCTTCCAGCAAGTATCTAGTAAATATTAAAATCTCTTCTTAACTTTTTTCCCCAAGCATTTATAAATATCTTTCACTATAGACAGACACTGATTTTAAACACGCACATCCTTAAATAAAAATATGGAGTGATATTTCACAACATAAAAATTCTTCTGTCTTTTTTGGTTATCTGATAGTCCATTTGCTTAAATACAATTAGCTGGTAATTGAGAAATTCACTCAGTAAACATTCATTCCATTCACATTACAAAGCTGAGTGTATTGTTGCACACCTGTAATCCCAGCACTCCCAGCACTTGAGAGGCTGAGACAGGAGGATTACTGTGAACTTCAGGCAGCCTGAACTATATAGCAAGACCCTGTAAAAACAAAAACAAAAACAAAAACAAAACACAAAAAGCACATTACATGCTTAGAGCTCTTCAAGGCACTAGGAAGACAGATAAGAAGGTGGAGCCCATTATTATTAACGATCCCAAAATCTCCTAAAGGGGATGAGTGTGGAAACCCAATTACAATTTAGTAGTGTCAATCTTGTAAATGCACACACACAGCTGGAGGGAGAGACTGCCTTTGCTTAGAAGCTCAAGGAGACTTCTCAAGACACTGGTGGGTAATGTTTTAAAAGAAGACTAAGCAAGTCCACTGCACTGGCAGGAACAGGCAAAGGTGAAAGGAATTCTGGTGTAGTGTAGGATGGCAAGACACTTGTGAGGCCAGAGAGCAGTGAATGGAACGACATCTTTGAAAATCCTGTTGGGCCTTTCCACCCATCTTTCTAGGAGCTAGAAGGCTTGCCTCTGCTTGCACAGTTTTTTTAACTTCCCATAATTACCTCTGAGTCTTCCTGCCTGCCCTACATCTGCCCAGGGCCACAGGGTCTCCAGACTTCCTGGAGATCTTTCAGCTCCTCCCCTCGGTTATGAGAACAAACCCACATAGGCCTCAAGGTGCAGCCTCCTGACAGCTCTTCTATCCGTCAAACTCAGTCACTTTTCTCTCTGAGCTACCATAGACCCCAGGCATTTTTCTGGGGTGACACATAGTACTCAGTCAAGTAATTGTTCTTGTAAGTCAGTGTCCTGGACTCAGAGGTTCTGGAGGGAAAATATCACATTTATTACACCATTGCCTCAGACTGGCCCTGTGACCAGCACTTCCCGGAAGCTGGGAATTAATACATCTCAAATGAAAAACCAGGAGCAAAACAAACATAGCTATTGCTGAAAAGCAAATGCACTGCAAGTTAAGTTAAATATCTGTGACTATGTTAGAATTAGTATTTTTTTATTATGTCACTGTCATAACTGGTAATGATGCAGAAAAAGACAAATGGGTTGAAATATTTTTCTTGAGCTTCTGAAATGAATTGGATGTTTTCTATTATGCAAATCCAAAATGTTGAGTCACAAAGAACACACTATTTCCCTTTGGATTAATGAAAACAAAAATGAAAATGAACTGTAGCTGTAGTTTGAAAGCACTTGAAATCTAATGTCTCAAACAAACATAGCTAGAACATGAACTGGGAAAGACTAAAAAAAAAGACTTATTCTCTTCATGTCTGAGAAAAATTATTATTTTTAAAATGTATTTCTCTTTACTTCTTGAGTATATTTGCTATAGGTTTGTGTTTTTGAATTATTCTTTAAGTTAATTATTATGAATTTTGATTGTTATTCCCGAAAGAAGTTTTCGATATATCGATCTCTTTAATATGTTCTATTTTTTTTCATTTACATGAATTTTTGCACATATCTTTGTCATTTTCTGTCTCTATATTTTTTCTCTTTTTTCCAACATTTGTAATTTTTTCTCTGAATAATACTTACATTTAATATACAAAAAGTTCATAAATTATAAGTGTAAGATGATTAATTTTTTAAAAATGAATATGTGCATGTAACAAGCAACACAGATGCAGAAATGAAAAATATCACCAGGCTTATAAATCCCTTATACTGCGTCAGACTCAGTTTCACCTGACTTTCTAGCAGCACACACACATTTGGCCTATTTTGTGAGTTGTACTGATCAATCATATTTACTCTACTGATCTGGGCTCCTTAAACTAACATGATGTGATTTAAACACATGATGTTGTGCATATATGTTCACTATATATCTTGTTAATATATAATTTCCCTTGTGATTATTAATAAACATATAGTGACTTCCATACCGATGATTTCCACTTCCATGGACTTAACCAACTGTAGACTGAATATATCCAAAGAGGAATTATATCTGTCCCAATCTCACACAGGCTTCTTGGCTACTGTTCTCTGAACAATCCAAGATGACAGCTATTTACCTGACATTTAGACTGTATTAGGTATAGTAAATAATCTAGAGGTGGTATAAGAAATACTACTCTATTTTACATAAAAGATTTGAGCATTTCTGGATTGTTGGATTCTATAGGAGTTTTGGAACCAATACTACAAGGATACCAAAGCACACACATACTGTGATTTATATTTTTCAATTTATGATTGATGGAATTTTCCATTTCTCAGTACCATAAGAAAAATATTACTATGAATAATTTTGACTTGAGCTTTGTTACTCACTGGCATTTACTTCTTTTGGCTACATATCTAGAAGTGGAGATGTTGACTCATAGTATATGTCTATGCAGATACTTCCAGTTTTCCTGAGTGAAAGAGATTTGCAATTGTTTTACATCCTTTCCAATATTTGTTATAGTTAAACTTTAATGTTGTCCATTCTAATGTTGGACAGTGATCACTCCTTTGGTCTGAATTCTCAGGTAACTGATAAATCATTTATTAGTAACTTCAAAATGTTTATCACCTTTTCTTTGAAGCACCTTGAGTTCTTTTGTCATAAACTTTTCTGCTATGTCCTTTTAAAAGCCCATCCAATATATTTAAAAGCCCATCCAATATATTTTTGAGTCAGGCTTTTGGCAAACATACATCTTGCAAATTCTTTCTCTCATCCAGTGGCAATTTTTTATTCTCCTAACTATGTTTTATCATCTAAAATAATATTTATAATAATATGCTATCTATACTTTAGCCTACTCCTACAAAATTAGTGACATTTTCCATGCTATTTAAGAACTCCTTCCATAGTCAGAGATCACTAAATGACTCTTCTATATGGTTTTATAAGAGCTGTGTTGGTTCATGTTTCACATTTATGTATAGGTTTAAAATCTACTTAGAATTGAATGTTCTGTATAGTGACAGCTAGGTATCAAGATTTTATTCAGAAGCATTGATTAATTCAACACACTATCATTTTCCAACTGCGTGTCATTGTCACAAGTTTGTAAGTTGGGTTCCAGACTCTATTTTATTAGCTTACTTATTCTTGCAGTAATATGCAATAAGTTATGTGAGCAATATGATAATTTTTGTCACTTATACTATGTCTTTCAAACTTAATTTACTTTCCAGACTTGTTTTGGCACAACTCTTGGTTTTTTTCTTTACTTACAACACAAGCTTTAGAATTTTTTAAATTTTTACAAAATACTCTAACATTGATTTGACTATTTTCACTCTATACACTAAATTGGGGAGAATGCCTACCTTTAGGGAAGCGAGTGTATTAACATTGGAAAGTGCTATATGTTTAGATTTTATTTAGAGATTATATTAACTGTACTTATTAGGATATTACTTTGTTGAATAATGATTTGAAGTTTTCAATGTGGAGATTGAAGACTATAATGCATAAATTCAATTCAATTTTCCCCAGAAATTTAAAAATTGATAATTATAAGTGATGTATTTAAAAATTAAATTTCAATTATTTTGAAAAAGAAATGTGTGTATATCATAGATAATTTTAACATACTTGAATGGACTCTACTTTTTAGGAAAGTTTTATGTTTATAGAAAACTGAGAAGGCAGTGTATAGGTCCCATGTGCCAAACCACAGTTTTATCAGCACCCTACGTCTGTGTGCTGCACTTGTTACAACAACAACAACAACAAAAATGCTAAGTGGTAAATGAAAGTTCATACTTCGGTAAATTTTCCTTGTTTTTAACAAAGTCTTTTTCTGTCCCACACGCCACGGCACAGCTTTTGGGTCGCTCAGGTGCTCTTGCTTGAGGCAGTTTCTTAAACATCCTTGTGTGTAAAGACTGATGGTTTGGAGCAGTGCTGGTGAGGTATTCGCAGAAGCTCTTATTTGAGATTTACCAGATAGACAGATTGATTATGTAGAACCCGATCACCGTTACGTGTTTTGGGGGAGAAGGCCTCAGAAGCAAAATGCCATTCCCATGCCATCAGTAAAGATACAGGGGCAAGCTTTCAAAATATAGCTGGTCACCGCGGATGGTGACCCAGCTGAGATAGTCTTCATCAGGCTTCTCTATGTAAAACTCCTCTTTGTCCTGTTCCTGCCATACTGCATTCCTTGAAAGGAAATCACTCTAAGTTGATCAAATATGCTGTCACACTCAAGTGTCCCACTCTTTGAAGCTACAATGTGCACATAATTAATTTCCCTTTTTCTACGTGGAAGATGTTTCTCTTTTCCCCAGTTTCTTATTTATTCAGTCATTTATTTATATCCATATGGACTCACAGATATTTATTTTGGAGTTTGGGATCCATCCCAATACTACTTTATTCATTTTGTTGCTAAAATTATCCCAGTTCTGGCCACTGGTATCTCTTTCAGTTGGTTCCTGTGTCACTTTGATAAATCCCATAAATACGAGTGGGCTCTGTTTGACGGAGCACTGCCTTAAATTTTGGTAATGCAGTTGCTCTCTATTCATCTTGTATATTTCATGTCCTGAAAATATGTGTGTATACTAATCTTTGTATATAAGCAAGTCTAAAAATATGCTATGCTGTATGTAACCGTGTGTGTGTGTGTGTGTGTGTGTACCTATTGTTGGATGGATCCTTCTAGTCCCCTCTCATTGTTTATTTGTAAATGCCCAAGTGAAAGATTTGGGTCCCCTAATCTACTATTTGTTTTCAAAACTAGTTTAGCAATATAAGTCTGCTCATATTTTATGGAAACAACTTTATCAAATGCAGCGTTATATAATGTGCACCTCCTTTTGCCCTGGGTCTCATTGCCTCTTTCCAGAGTTATTTAGGTCAGCACTGCCTCCCTCTCTGAGGTGGCTTCATACATTCCTAATAAGCCTGAAGACCTCACGATGGTCCACGTTTCTTTCTGTGATAACCCAATTTTCTAAATTTGTTTAAAATTTAATTTCTCACCTAGAAAAACAATGTGTAGCTCACTTTACCTTTATGTAAACACACTTTTTAGGCTGATGAAAATCTGGTTGTTTTTCAGTTAGAAAATAAAATTTAAAAACTGTTTTTGCAGTTATTTCTAAGCAGAGGTTGTCTCTAATCCTAATGCAATAGTAATGTACGTGATGATCTGTATTTAATAACTTTTCCCTTTGGTGAATTTCAAAGCATGAAACAACACAAAGTAGAACATCATATTCTGCACAAAAAGAGCACATTTCTCCCTGATCTTCTCTTTGTTTTTGGTGGTGCCACAGTACTTGTTGGGTTCTGTTTCCCTTCCATCAGGTGTAGGAAGGCTACATTTTCTAGGATTTGACATTTTCAACAATAAAGAATTGCTATGTTAGATAAAAGAATACTACTATTATAAGCAAAATGTTATAAATAGAATGATGTCTTTTCTTTCCAAAGACAGTATATATACTAGGCATTGTTATAAAAATAATAATAAAAGTGAGATGCTTTGTGTTAAATTTTGGGGATAAGGTTTTAACTGTGATCCAAGAGTGACCTCAGGGTAAACACTGCAGCCACGAGAGCTAACCCATCAGTATTTTAGGGGGAAATGGGAAATGCTTTAAAGCATGTGGTTCAGTATTTGTGCTGTAAAGTTCTACAGGCTTTGACAAATATGGGACAAATAATGCCATGCAGCTAACACATAGTGTCATACAGAATAATTTTCCATCTTACAATCCTTTGTGTTTCACCTTCCACCATGCCCCCTTCCTCTAAAGCCTCTGGCATTTGCTGATAATTTTACTCTCTCCAGAGTTATGCTCATTTCTGAAAGTTGTATAATTAGAATCATGCAGAATATAACATTTCCATTCTGACTTACCTCACTTAGTGAAGTGTAGTTAAATCTTTTTTTGTTACACTTTTATTGATGAACAGCATTTCATTGTATGTACATACCATGTTAGCTTATCTACTGGAAAACACCTAGTGACTTCTAGCTATTGGTGATTATTGATAACACTGCTATAAACATTCGCATAAATTAAATGAGCATAAATTTTCAAATAAGATTAGCATATATTTAGGAATGGGATTATTGAATAATATGGAAGGACTACATTTAACTTTGCATAATCCTGAACATCATCTTCTGAAATGTCTGTATTATTTTTCATTCTCAAAAACATCATGCTTACCAGCATTTAGTAATATCAGGCTGGAGGATTTGAAAAATTCTTATAGGTGATTAGTGGCAATACATTGCTTTTTTAATTTGCAATTTGAACAGACAAATTATCACAACAATTCTTTTTATGCTCACTTGTAATGTTGAACTTAAATTGTAAGCTTGTAAAAATTTCTACAGAATATTTAGTAACATTAATTTTATACATCACTGTTTAACCCAATTTCATGAAACAAAGCTTTCGATATTCCATGATGAACCAATGTGTTTTCTGTGTGTGTAACAATTTTGTTGCTCTAAAATATGAAATTGTCACAATTTTTAGATAGCTTAATTTGTTATTTCCTGTCTGGTGATGTCATTACTAGATTTTAGTATCAAGTTTATAATGGTATGCTAAAAATGAAGTGAAAGGATTTACTTTATTGGTGTAAAGATTTTTATAAAGTTAATTTTTATTTCCTAAACAAAAGAATTATCCATCTTGTTTTCTGTTTTTTCTTGAATCAGTTTTAAAATGTTTTCAAACCTATTGGCAAACTTATCAGTCATACCTTCTATTTATAATAGTGTCTGCTATATTTGTAGTTAACCTCTTATATTCCTGATATTTGTAATCTGTATCTTCATCATCTTTTTTGTGATCAATTTTCCAAAATATTTCACAATTTGTTCTGTAATTTCAAAGAATTATTTTGTCTATTTATCTTTTTTCTGTTCATTTTCTATTTTGTTAGTTTCTACTTTTTTCACTTTGTTAAAAGTTTTAATTTTCCTTTCTTTTTCAAATGTTTTAAAATAAACATACCATTAAATTTCTGTGTTTTCTTTCCTAATATGTATACTTAGCATTACAAATTTAGCTAAAATTTCACTATGTAGGTTTTGACAGTCATATTTTTACTGTCATTCACTTCAGATGTCTTTCAATTTTCTTTAGAATTACTTTATTAATTAGTGTTTGATTCATAAATATATGTTTTTTTTTGTGGTAGTGATACTGGGGATTGAACCTCAGTGCTCACATGTGCTAGCTACATTCCCAGCTAGCTACATTCCCAGCTCCAAGTGTATTTCTTAAGGCCACTTAAATTATACATTCATATGAACAGTTTTTTATCTTTCTGTGGTTGCTTTCTGACTTATTTCAAATATAGTCAGATCATGCATCTAACTTATTTTAATCTTTGAAATTGTTGCAGACTAGTTTGTTGCTCATTATTTATTAAATGTTACATCATTACATATTTGAAAAGATTGCATTTCTTGAAATTTTGGACATAGTGTGATATACATGTCCGATAGGTAAGTTTATAAATTACCATAACCAAATATGTAATTAGGCTGTTCCAAAATTGGGTTGCGTGCTTTGTAATACTTGCTTAAGTTAGTTCTTCTTTGGCCTTATTCCTAAAACTTACTTTTTTCAGGGGTTCCTGAGTAACATCTGGACTACTTATTAAATTCATTCTCCCTTGATCACCAAGGAATCTAATTCTGTATCCCCAGCATAGCGTTAATTTTGCTCTGGTTAGGGTTGCTCAGGTCCTCGATCTACTGGATGTGAGCTCTCCATTTATGTTCCCTTGGCTTCCTCTACCTAGGAATAAGCAAATGCCCTGGATTATTGAAGAGCCCTGCAATGGGCTCCAGTCTCTGCTAGGTGTCAGGGAAAACAGCGAGAAGAAAGGGCAAGAGACAAAATAGCAGTGCGGCGGGGATTTGGGATAATCAGTTGTTTGTAGGGGGAAAAACAGGGCCACGAGGCAGGCAGAAGCTTGGCACTTATGGGTCACCCTCACACTGGGGACAATGGCTGCAGGAGGCGCTGGCCAAATGCCTGGTAGGCGAGGCCTGCAGCACAGAGAATGCCGCATTCTTGTGAAAGGGATACGAACAGCCAGATTTAGGTTATGCTGAAGGAGTAACCTGTTTGCAGCTGGTTCTGGCAAGGAATTGTCATCTGGGTCATGCAAGACTCAGTGTAGGGAACTCACCTCCTTTCATCCCATTCTGCCTGCAGGCCAGCACAAGCACACTTGGGTCTGGGGGAGGGCGAGGTGGCGGTCCTCCACACTGGGTGACGAGTGCCTGAGGCTGCCCAGCTGTCACGCCTGATTGACATCCTAATCTGGGACATCTTTATTTCTCGAGTATTGGGCATCTTTCTAGCCAAGGAGCTCCCTTTCTCCAGCCCTGAAGGAGTGCCAAAGTCTTCAGCCTCTGTATTCTTCAGCACCAATTTGTGTTCAATTTCTTGACCACTTCAGCTGGAATATTTAGGCATCTTCAGTCTTATGTTGGAAAACGCGATGCCACCTCCATGCACTTCCCTTCCTTCAAGAGTCCAAGTTCTGGTTCCCTTGGATTTTTTTTATCACTTTCGAAGTTGTTATTTTTATTATTTATCCATTTATCGTCTATTCTCAGAAGTTTTGTGACTGCTCTAAACTAGCCCTTCGATTACTAGAAGCAGAACTACATTTTTGCTTGTTTGTTTTGCTTTTGGAATTAAACCTATAACTTGTTTAATTACCATATAGCTTGTTTTCATAAATAAATACCTATTAGATTATTTCCTTCTAAATAACACATAAATTTATTCTGTTAGGGTTTGACTTAGTATTTTTACAATTCCTTTCAGAATAGTTTGCAATTTTCATCGCGATATTTTTCCTAACCTGAGTAATTAATTAAAGGAGGGCATTTTTTAAGACACCTACAGACACATAGTTTTGTATATTTGTTTTAAAAGATATATTTTCATTACTGATTTGAAAGGGAATTAAGTTTCTGTCAGAGAACATGCTGTCCAAGTCCAAGGATGGTCCTAGAACTGGTACTATTACAATTTCCTTGGAGCTTGTGAGAAAGGAATAATCTTGTGAGGCATGGTGGCACCTGCCTGGAATCCCAGCATTTAGGAGGCTGAGGCAGGAACATTGCTGTGAATTCAATGCCAGCCTGGGCTACATAGTGAGATGCTTCTCAAAAAACCAAAAGAAAAAAGAAAAGAAAAGAACTGAATTAGAATCCAGGGATTGGCCCAAGGTCCTGTGTTTTAATAAGCTCATTAGCTTTTTCTTAAGTACAATAAATTCTGAGGAGTGCCAGCTTATCTAATATTAATTATCTCCATTTCTTAAGATTTCTTTCAATTTCTTAAGACCAGTTGAAGTACTGGGAGTTGAACTGAGCTTTGCACTGAGCTACACTCCTGCCTTATTTATTCATTATTTACATATTCAGAGACAGAGTTTAGCTGCCCTGTTAAATTGCCCAAGTTGGGCCACAACTTGTGACCCTTCTGCAACAGCTTCCAGGCTGCTGCAATTGTGGTGTGCTCCATAAAGTTCCTATGTGTGCAAAAAAGAAACTTCTTGGTCTTTATTTTCTAGAGGTAGAATTTTGTATTATGTTAATTTGCTCCTTCAAATAAATTATGCATGTTTCACTTCTTCAATACTTTACCATCTTCTGTCAGAGAAACATTAAAATCTTGATATTTTTCTTCTTTGTACACAGATTTAGTTATTTATTCAAGACACATTAATTGATATCCATTATGTGACAAATAATATCCATAGTAGTAAATAGTGATCTTTTTTCCTATTTACTTTAAATTCCAGTTTTAAAACGTTGATATTCCAATATTATCATTGTCCTCCTTGCATTAGAAGTGGGATACATTTTTCATACATATCTATCTAATTTTTCTCAGGAGTTACTGTTGGTTTCCCTGTGGTAGTCCAAAAGAGGCAGAAATAATTTTCTTATTGTTATTATGATATCTACTAAATGGTTTATGAATTTGATTTATATTTATTGTGTTCACATGTATTTCTATGACCCTTGTGTTTGCCTTAGTAGTGTATTTTCTATTTGACTGCCTCATATTTTGTAAAATTGACAAATGTGTAACACATTTTAAAATGTTTTCAATGATCAAAAAATCATCTTCCTAGGACCTTGACATTTATATTGTTAATACAATATTGTTTCATGCATTGATTCAACATACATCCAACCAGATAATTTTTATAGCATTAAAAATTAATGCTAAAAATGATGTGAAGTATCTAGGGAGCTAGACTAGCCCAAACATTATTTAAATGAAAAAAAATGCACAAATTTAAGTGACTTTCACCCAATTCCAATTTTAGAATAAAAATATGAAAGATAGGAAAGAGACTAGAACCTCTGGAAACTGATGCAGTATGAAACATGATCTAATGTGTAAGTACGTAACCGAATTTTTGTAAAGAAGAAATTGAGACTAACAAAGAAAAAACTATGTGAAGAAATGGTGGGAAAATTTCACCAAACTTGATAAGAATGTCAAATTAAAGACCCAATATTCAAAGCAAATCCTGAGTGTGATACAAACAAAGAAAACCAAACCTGGAATGTTGGAGTCACACTGAAGTGTAAAACAATGTAATGAATTAAAACAATCAGTTTCAAACAGATAAAAGCTTTGGTCTCAAGCATGATTAAAAATATATTTCATACAAGTAAATAATGGCATGGGTGAATTTTTGTCAAGTCCATGGAAATCAAAATCCAATGAAGGAAATACATTTAAGGTGGAAGAAAAAATATCTCCACTTATATACCTGTCAAAAATTGGCATGATACTAAAACAATATCAGATAAAAACAAAGTTTAGTGAATTTTTTAATTTTTTTTATTTAAAGAGGAAAAAAAACAGGAAAAAGGTAGAAATATTGCATAATTTTAAAAAAAGATAAATAGTAAGAAATCACTAGTTGATAAATTACATATTGTTCTTTTAGAAATAGTTACTCAAGTTACAGAATTAAAGCACACAAAGTGGACACTCAAGCAGTGAGAGTGCAAACAGATCTGTTCAAGATTCCAACAAGAACCTAGAAATATGGTCATCAATCCCACTTTAGTGAATTTTAAGTCAACGGAGTTTCAATACATAGAGGCTAAAGAAAATTTTTAGGCTGGAATACAGTGAAACAACATGGGAATGGCTATGTAACAAAAGGAATGAAGGTCACCAGAAATGTTAAGTGAGAGGATAACCACACAATGGAATTTTAAAATGGGGTTTTAAAATGTAGCTAAGTACACAGAGAAGAAAAAGAGATGGAAAATAGCACAAAATACTGAATATGTGTATGAATTGTATCATTGCAAGCTTATTGCATTTGTGAAGCGAGAACTGTTGTTTCTAATATGAAGTGAGGTGCAGGAAGTATGAACTGATACGGAGGCAGGAAATCAGAGCATGGCAGTCTGGCTGCCTAAGTGGGAGTGACCTGTTACTTGTGCCATCCTGGAGCACAGGGACAGAACAGGTCTACAAAACGCTCAAAGCATGTGAACCCAATCTGAAAGTGTCATCTTCGGTTCCTTTCCCAAAATCTCAAGCAGGTTTTTAACACGAAGCCCTAGAACTGATGTCAGCCTGAGGACAGGAAATACAAAAGAGACCATCACCATTGAGCTCTGGGATACAGAAGGAGACCCCAGCAGCACAAAACCCAGTAACATTTCTGGTGAGCCAGCAGGCAGGGAAGGCCCTTTGGGGACTTTTTTGTTTTTCTCTGAAACCTACAGCTGGGAAGATTCATTCTTTTGGGCTCTCTCTTCCCTAGGTTGAGCACTCTGGAAGCGTTTCACGGTGCTTTTTCTGGAAGCTTTTTCATTTTTCAGTTTCTAGTGTGTCCCACCATACAGGAGGGGGAGAGGAGAAACGCTTGTCCCCTGTGTTTTTTACCAGTCAATAAGGGGCCTGCGTGTCCAATTCACTTTTACCTCCTCTTTTCTTTTTCTTCTTTTTCCCATTTTTGGTCAGCATCATGGTTATCAGTCAGTTAAGAGCTGCCAGAGAGCCTGTTATAATTAATCCATTTACAGGAAAGATCTTCAGACTCCATGTGGGTGACTTAGAATTTACTAAGCAATTTTTCTTCTTATGTTTCTGTTCTGTATGATATTTTGCTCAGCTTTTTCACTCTTTGGGGAAGAATAGATATTGGTAACTGGATCTTCTACTTAAGTAGCTGCCTACAACATTGTACCCCTTTTGTTCTCAAAGTCTCATCTGTGTTTTTCGCCTAGCTGCTTTTTATCCCTGGGTATCCTTAGTAAGAAAAAGAAGAAAAAAACAATAAAAGAAAGATAAAATGGAAACAACACTTTGTAAATAAGGAGGGGAAGAGCTGTTGAAGGGAGAGGAGGGGGATGGGAAAAAAGAGGAATTGAGAGATATTATATACAGGTACAGATTTCCTAGGATGAATATGATCATTATGTACATTTAAATTGTACCAATAAACTTAATGTTAAAAAAATAGTAAAACCAGAATATTAAATCTCAGAAAAAGAAAGATGAAAGTTACTTGCCAAATAAACTTGCAGGTTTGGGGTTGTTCACCTGTCCTTCTGGAGTTAAATTCCAGGTTCTTCTTGTCTGTACTAAAAGATTGAAAGGGGCAGGCTGGCAAAAAGCAGTCGCCAAGTTTATTTGAAAAGTAAAAATGAAGAGAAAGGAACTGACTGAACAGAATGAGTTTGGGCTGAATTAAAAGAGGAAAAGTCAAGTTAAAAATACACCTTGGAGGAAGCCGAGCAGGCTCTCATGGTGTAACCTATGTTGGAGAGCTCTTGAAGTTTATGTTCTTCTATGCTGTCCAAATCTCGAGAAAACCCGCGAGAACTTCTACATACGGGTCTTGAGAGATGATGCTGGGATCCCACACTGCAGGCTGACATCAGGTCGGGGCCATCGTATTGAAAACCTGCCTGAGTTCTTGCAAGAAGTCCACAGGCAGGGCTTTAGGAACTGTTCTGCGCATTAACAAGTCACCCTACTTTCCCAGCCAACTTTGCACGCCCTAATCTCCCGTTTCACCTGAAAGCAAAGAGTGAATTCTAAGGGACGATGGAGGTCAACAGTAGGAAAGGCTTATTGAGAGAGAGAGCTCCTGAGAGACAGATGGGGTCCCAAAAGTGAGTTGCCACCAAAGTCTTTGTGAAAGGTAATTTTAGCGCAAAATCACAAGGTGAGTACAACATGGATCAAACTTTAATCAACCTATAGGATTAAAAGTATAGATGCTTAGCTAATATTGTTACAGTAGGGAAGTGGTCCACATGGCAAGGATATATTGAAAGAACAAAGCACTTTTGGGAAGACATGGGTCTAGATTCTTTGGTCACCTATGTGGGTAACCGATCCTTATCTGGACTTTCTGGACAGGCGGTACTAATTACAGTATAATTCCAAGTTACTGTTTATCCCTTAAAGACGCATGTAGGCCTAGACACTGTATCTTCACCTTGAGACCTGTCTTTCTTGAGATATGTCTCCAGTCACAATTCTGATATCTTTGTTTTTTACTGACTTCTTTGAGAGCTCAGTACTTTTCTAACTGTATATTAATTTTTCTCTATCTTAGCTGCCTATTGTAATTAGGGTTTGCAAGGAAAACAGTTTAATATAAGACACATAATTTATAGATTATTTTATAATAATCACCCAAAGAGTCAAATATGAAAAAAGTACAGGAAATCTGTCCACACACTAAAGACCCAAAGAATCCAACTGAGGGCCAGGATCCCATGGCGATGTCCTGCATGAGTCCAACCGAAGACCTAGAGTCCATGACAATACCCCCCATAAGTCAACTGGAAGCCTAGAGCCCATGACAATGACTTATGCAAGTCCATTTCACAGATCTGTGCTTGGAAGGCCCAAAGGTCAGTGGTGGAAACCAGAAAGTCTATGCCAGTGGGATGAAGGATCTGTGTCAGCTGGTTGAGAGTTCTGCACTGGACCCAGGAAATGGTGCTCAAAATAAGGTCCAGAGCCCCCCTGAAAAGTACCACAGCCATCCTCAGCTGTGACAATGTGGTCCTGAATTCCTCCCATGATGAGAACAGCCAAGAACACATCAGTCAAGGAGCTCAACAAGCTCCTCCAGGAGAAAAAATGACAACAGGAAAACCAACAATACCCCTTCTTCCTCTCTAGTTCTCCTTTTTATGTTATAGGCAACAATCCTCAGGTGGGCCCTCCACACCTAACACCACGCTGATTCAGTTCAGCTGGGTGTTAAATGGACACCAGTTGGCAGCCACCACACTGCCTATAAACGTCTCATCATGTTAAAAATCCTAGACATGTGTTCCATTGCTTACTGTCGATATGAGTCATTTTTCCTACTTCTTTTCATTTCCAGAACATATTTTTGTATTGTGTGCTGGACCTCATAGGTGTGTGATCCAGATGTATAATCCTTTTGATTATGTCCCAACAATGGCATTTTGTATCTGAAAATAATACAGTTTCAGCTATTTGCAGAAACTTTGTAACAAAGATGCCCCAGAGACCACCTTCGGATCTTTTATCTTTTCAACAAAATAATGGCCTTGGAGGATATCATTGTATTTTCTATTTTGCCAGCATAGGCCTTACATTGTTGGAAAGATAAATGCTGATAACATATGTGTCTGAAAATGATTGTGATGATCAAACTGAGATAGAAGAAATAAAAACTAGATAGAAAAGGTACAGGAAAATTATATTTTTAAAAAGTGAAAACTGCAGCTAGTTCATTTTTTTTTCTTTCTCTTTTCCCAGAACATAATAAGCCTGGACAATTCATTTTCATCTGCAAATGGGTTCAGACATTCTAGTATTTAATTGAAAATTGAAACTAGGCCTCTGTTTTCACCTGTAAATTAGGATTTCTTTTATGAATGGACAATTATCTTGTTATGGGCTGAGCTATCTCCTCCCACCCAACAAACCCAAGGCTAAGATTATGGATCCACAAATTCCACGTTTCCACTTCTCAAAGCACAAGAACTTTTCCAGTGCCCGACTGTAGCAGGTCTCATTTCTCTGAGCACCAATACTTCTCTCTTGAATGTATCCTAAAATCTCTGCCTAATAATTCTTCCTGTTACCAGGTTTTGTGATCCTTGAGTCTCCTTCTAGATATGGTCTCTAGGTTGTTTATATCTTGAGCAAAGAATTGGTTAACACAAGTAAAAACTGTAGCAAGGTTTCACATTTATTAAAGCTAAGAAAAAAGAAAGAAAGGAAAGAAAGAAAGAAAGAAAGAAAGAAAGAAAGAAAGAAAGAAGAAAGAAGGTCATGAGAGCAAATCAAGTCTGAGTTAACATAGGAAAAAAGTACATTCTACAATAAGCATATATAACTAGTATTCATTTCTTTTTTTAAAAATTCTGTACCATTTCTTTCTTTTTTCTGTTTTACTTTTTAATTTTTTTATTTTAAAGAGAATAAAACAAAACAGAACAAAGCAAATCAGAACAGAACAATGCAAGCAACACAGAACTTCACAACAAGACAACAAGAAATCAACAGTGGCTACCATAAGGCCTCTTGTTTTCTTTGAAACAGCTGTCCATACCTTCACACCCAATATAATCAGACAGAACAAAATAGTATAAAACCAATTTAAAAAAAAGAAAAAAGAATGAAAGCATTATGGGACTTCAAAACATTGGTGATTTCCTATTGCTCTGTTTTGCTTTATAAAGTTAAAAAAAAGTTTTTTAATACAATTTTTTATACAATTAAAAAACACTCTACAGAGCAAGAGTGGGTTACTATTAAAGAACATAATAGATTTTTGTATCACCCATTCCTCAGACTGAGGTCAGATCTAGGTCACCCTATTGAAAACCTGCTCCAGTTCTTGTAAGGAGTCCACGTGCAGGGCTTTGGCAACTGTTTTGTGCATGTGTCTTGGGATTTTGAAATGAACAGGTCACCCTACTGCTGTGGCCCACTTTGCCACAACTCAGTCTCATTCCTGTGGCTGTGGCCATTATGATCTGTGTCCAGATGCCCCCCCAAAACCCTCCTGTGGTTGTAGCTGCAGTTTTTCAGAGGTGGCTGCATCTAGGGTATGTGATGCTGGGATTGATTCATAGTGTGATGCTAGGGCTAGGGGTGACCCAGGAAGAGGGCTGCTGTGGTTGTTCCTTGTCAATTGTCATTTGCTGCTGCTGCTTTTGCTCTTCTGTCAACCATGAATTTTTTCTCCTCCGTGATGACCCCCTGCCACACCACCCTGCCTTGGAGCCAAGTGACTATGGGCTGAAACCTTAACATACTATGAAACCTTTCCTTTTTTAACTTTGATGCAAGATATTTCATCTCTGCAATTAGAAAAACAACTAAGACACTGATTTACCCTGAAAATTCTTTTTTCTGGGACAGGAGTCAGTGAATGTGCAAATTTACCTACAAAAGTGTAGGTTAGGTTCCTTATTTCAGCTTCAAGAACATTCTCAGAACCATTCCAGAGACATAGTGATTTTCCTTCCAAATATCTCTTCCATAGGCTCTGTGGTCAAAGACAAAGAACAGGAAACCAGAAGTTTCATTGCTAGGAAGACTTTTCCAAAGAAAGCAGAAAAAGACTTTAAGGAAGAGGCCCAGTGACTTTGGAACTTGTGCTCATTTGAACCTCTGCTGTCTCTTAAAATAAGACCCTGCCCTTCTACTCTCCTCATTTTGCTCCTCAGTTTGCTGTGTTGTAGTTAACAGAGCAATAATAGTGGCCTTGTGGGGTTATTTTAAGGATGAAATAAGATTAGCTGTGTCAGCATTTGCTGTTCATGGTAAATATTTGGTGAATATTTGTTAGATCCAAATATAAGGCTGTTACAAGGGATACTGGAAGGAACAAAACTCATGCTCTTTGGCAGCTTCTGATTTGATACAACATATGAGAAATAGGACAGCTTAACTGACAAGATCATGCAAAAAGACCAGCTCTGGGCATCTTATGAAACTGCCATAAAATTAATATTCAAAATTTTTGCTTAACACTAATATTTTGTTACATGGTCTTATTCAGATATATTATGCTCTCATTTTCTGAAGCTTTAGGGCAAAAAAATATTTGCTCCATTAAATTCATCTTCACACATCTCATTATTACTGCTTCCTTCCATCCAGCAATTTTCCTTTCTGTATTTTCTTTCTGCTTTAGGCTCAAGTGGATTAACTACTTCTGAGCATTAGAGATTTAGATGAATCCTCCCATAGAAATCTCATCACAGATGGTTGGGAGCCATGCTGATTAGAATCCTTACTATTCCAGTGCCAGAGCACGTTTAGAGGTGAGAAAGATAAAAATATTTCTTTTTTAAGCTGAGGATTTCCCAGAAGGTAATAGGAAAAGAGTCTAAATCAAGGTTAAAAAATGAATATATTATCTGTTTGATGTTTACCCATTGGCAGGTCTTGTAAGTTAAGAAGAAAGTAATATCTTTGAGGAGATTCACATTTAAAATCAGTTATGAACGAAATCTGATGGCATTGAGTGTTTGCATTAGATAAGCTCCCAAAAGCCTAATTCTCAAAGTCAAAGATTGTACATTTCCATTTGTTTCCTTTCCTACCATTCTCCCAATGCAATAAAAATACGTGCAGGATCAAGAAAGAGACAGAAAAGAGCTGCTTGTTAACTTGGCAACCTTGTTCAATTCCAACACAGTTTATGGGCATTTTCCTTTTTATATGAAAGCCAAGAGAACTAGTACCACCTCTGATTATCTCCTCTCTTCCATCCTCACCGTTCTTGTCCTGTGTTAGTTCCTCAGTACTGCTCCCCAAGATCAACAATTACCCGCCTTTAGTATCATCACCCCCTCTAGCCAATCCCCTCTAGCCTTCTAGAATTCCTTTTCATAAAATAAAAATGTGGTTTTTAAAATGCTTTAGGTCTTTGGCTATGATAGAGTTCTTAAACTGCTCCAACCAGTCATTATTAATAGGATTCTGTGCTACTTAAGAAATAAAGTTTGCATTCCTCACTGTGACAAGAATGCAAATGCATGTGTTCATGGATTACCCTGGTGTGCTATGGTCATGATGATTCTTAGTTTTTCTTTAAGTCACAGTCACGAAGAGACTAATTTTCTCCCATAGATGCCTGGGCTAACAATCTCAGAAGGCAGAGTGCCCCTCTTTAGCTTTCACAGCCTTTACCACCTTGGATTCCTTCTAATAGAAGCTCGCCATGGAGGAGTCATGGTGCACCCACAGGAGGCTTTCAGTGAGTGGGAGATAAACCTACATTACACTGCACCGTGGCCACTAATAAAGCTGTGAAAGTGCTAATTCACAGCTTCATTAGAGACCTAGCTAAATCTCAGAAGTGGTTTTGATCACTTAGACTGCCAACTTCTGCTGTGCTTCTGGCCAGGTAGGATGTGTGCTGTCTGTTTTACCACTGTCTTTTCCCTTCCTCTTCTCTGTATTCCATCACCTGCCTGGCTGTCGTGTGCATTTGACTTTGGGATCTCTCTGGCTGCAGAAGACAATTCAACACCTCTTATAGGACATATGGGCCCTTCCTGATGACTTCGTGGAGCCTTATAGTTCAGCACCAAATGCACTAGAAGTGCTGCATAAGCAATAGTTACTCAAAGATTCCACCGCACTCTGTACTGTTTGTGGTAGTTTGAGCTTGACCTCTCGTGCGCTTGCTGCCTTGTTTATTTGGTAGATTCTTTTTCATTTTTCATTCTGCTTACTTCCTTGGAAAATCTCTTCTATGTGTTTCTTGCTTTTCTTTCAAGTAGAGCCCATCTTGGCACCTATCCCCTTACTGTTCCTTATTCATCTAATTTCCAGGCTGAAATGCTGTGCTTGTACAGGGTAAGTTCCAGTCGTCTGCTTCTCCTTCTTTCCAAGCCTCCTTTCTTTGCTTTTTCTTAAATCATTCTGAGGGAAATGGCAGCTTAGAGCTGCCTCAAGTACAGGATAGTTTGTATATGGATGAACTGCTGAGTTCCAGGATCATTTTTTCAAATTTCAAAGCCATAGATGCACCTGGCAACAATTCAAATAGCACAGAAAAGCTCGTAGCAGAATCGAATGCTGGCTTCTTCCCATTCTTAATGCCGCTGTTTAGAGTGAAACTTTTTTCACTCCATTTTTGCTCTTATTTGTTCTATTGTTGGCCTCCACTGCTTGTTGGTTCCATACTTGGAACTGTGATTCTCAACTGATTGTTTCCCTCTCTTCTCATTCTAACCGCTTCCCGGCATCAGATATTATTATTGTTACACCAGAAGTTCTGTCAGGTGCCTTTATAGCTCTAATAATAAGCTTACACTCTTCCTGAAACTCTTTTCCTGTTCCTGTTGAAGGTGCTTATTAAATTTTCCCTTCCCTTCCTTTCCTCCACTCTTCTTCCCTCTACTATACTTGTCATCTCATTGTACAGGCAACATCCTATACTATTGGTACTAATCGAGTCTTCCGTGGCTTACTTATTCATCCAAACTCAATTCCTCTGTCCTTGTTTCAAAACAGGATGCCCTTCCCCCACTCTCTTCTCTCCATATCCCTACTCCCACCTCATGGCTCCTTCTTAGCCAATCTAGACTGACCTGTCCTACAAAACACAGGAAAACTTTCCTCTCTTGGAGAACTTTCCATCCAAAAGTCTGCTTCTCTTTCCTTCCAAGCCTCCTTTCTCTGCTGTTTCCTAAATCATCATGAGAGAAAGGCAGCTGAGAGCTGACTCAGGGACTGGCCCAGGCACCCTAAGTGTAAAAAGAAATACAGTCTTGCAAGCTAAGTAAATCAAGAGGCAACATTTTTCTTTGTAGACACAGATTAGATTTAATGGGCTGAATTAGTAAATCCAGAAAGAGACCTGTCTTGGAGCCAAGGCTATCATTTTTATTACAATGGGAGGTTTCTAAAGCATAATTCTTTGGTCCTTATAGTCAGAGCTAGCAGACACAATAAGAAAGCAGCCACTAGAGGGGTGAACAAACAGAGTGCCTTGACTTTGGCAGTACAGTTAACACGAGATTTAGACTCTTGGAATTAGCTCTAAAGAATCAGATCTCCTAGTTGTTGGATAATCAAAGAAATGGGCTTCATCTTTCTGCATTTCTTCAATAACTTGAGAAGTTGGGGTGAGTCATTTCCTAGGTCACTTCTAACTCTCCTGGTAAAAATGCTGGGATTTATCCCTCTGAAGCTTCTCTTGGGCTTTCTACACAAGAAATTGTTATGTTATTTTCTTAAGGAGAATCCATTGTTTCATCTTCCTAACATTTACTATCCTTTCTTGTAAACAGTAAATCAGTAAACTGATTTTCTGCAGAAACAGACCCCGGATATCTGTATACGTGACACTGTGGAGGGGTGTGACCACATCTCCAGGGCATGACTCAGATATGAGGTGGAGACCACTTGACAAGCTTTTATGAAGGAATGAGGCACACAGTTTAATACCTGGGTACAAGAAGATGGAGGGATTTATAGGGCTTTGAATAAGGTAAGAGGTTTTAAGTGAGTTGGTATTAGCAAATATCAGTGATTAAAGTTCTCAGAGTGTTGATTGCAATGTACAGAGGTTATTAGATGTCCTGACACCTGGAAGCGTCTCCAGGATCTACTTTATCTCTTCTTTTATGACATCCTGTGTTTGAAGAAGGCAACAGCACTGGTGCTGAGCTGGAATTTTTCTGAGAGCAGTGCTACTTCTGACAAACAGGTTGGGCTCAAGGAAAGTATTGTCTGATTCAAGCCAGATACTCAGCATCTGCCAATTGGCTTGTTTCAACCCTTTGATCCTAAAACTTACTTCACTGCTGTAGTCAGGGGTTGTGAGGAGAACAATTACAATCAGGACACAGAATTTATGATATTGTTTTATGATGGTCACTCAGAGTTAAACACAAGAAAGTGAAGAAAATCCGTCCACAACACTAAAGACCCAGAATATTCAGCCAAGGGCCTGAATCCCATAGCAAATGTCCTGTATGAGTCAAGCTGAAGACCTGGAGCCCATGACAATGCCTCCCATGAGTTCAACTGGAGGTCTGGAGCCCAAAAGAAGAACTTACACTAGTCTGTTTTACGGATCTGCACTGGGAAGGCCCTAAAGGTCAGTGGTGGAAACCGGTAAGTCTATGCTAGCAGGGTGAAGGAGCTGTGTCAGTAGGTTGAGGGTTCTACACTGGAGCCAAAACCTCATGCTAAAAATAAGGACCAGGGATGCCCTGAAAAGTACCATAGCCGTCCTCAGAGACAAGGAGGTCCCAAGCTCTTCCGATGATGAGCACAGTTGAGTATATAATAGAAAGTCAGTGTAACAAGCTTCTCCTGGAGATTAAACAGCACACATCTTCCCTTCGGAGCCAGGAAGTGGTGCTCAATGTAAGGACCAGAGCTCTCCCAAAGTGAGCCACAGCCACTCTTACCAACAAGGTCCTGAACTCTTCTGATGGTAATGGCCAAAATCATATTGGGGAACCTAGTCATGACGAGCTTCTCCAGGAGAACCAGGAGAACCAACGGCTGAAAAAGCAACACTTAGGAGAACCCGAACTCCTAGCTCTTCTTCTCCACACGTCTCTGCTGGCAATTTTCCTCATGTGGACCATCTGCACTCAGCACCATGCTGATTTAATTCACCTGGTGTTAAGTTGGCCACCATTTTCTAATCCACAACATTCACCATGGTCAAGGACCTATTTGAGTTATTCACTGTATTCTTCAGACCTCTTGGAATGGAACCAATGTTTAGTCTACAGAGCTGAGAGTGTTACCTGTCTTAATCTGAATTATCTGGAAAAAGGACAGCCAGAGATGAAAACTTGGGTTCAGTCATTTAGTTGGGAACTCTTCCAGGAGTAAGAAATGAGGGAGTCAGAGAAATGAGAAGGGGGATAAAGGAAAAGTCAGTGTAATGGGAGTGATTTCATGTTTCAGCAAAGTAATGTACAGGGCTTGCCTCTGCTGGGGCTTTGTCATTACCCCCAGTCTTGTCCACTAAAGACCAGCGAGGCTGGAGCACTGATCCACAAATCCTGACTTGACTTGGTCGTGGTTTTTCACTGATAGCCTGGCCCCCATACCAGTGGACTGCAATTCCATTTAGGCTTTTGAGGCACTGTGACATAAAAAAGACTGTGGGTCAGAAGTTCACAGAAGCATGGTGCACAACTGAAGCATGAATTTACCAGTGTGCGAGGAGCCTGAACCCCCACTCCAAGGCTGAGAGGAGCAGACAGCATGGTCTTTGCAGGCAAGCTTGTTCATAAGAGAGCACAGAGAAGGAGGTCACCCTAAACATGATTTGCTTGTTCTAATACCAAATCACACTTGTCTCTTGAGGAGGACTAGGTTTAGCAATGGAGAGAAATCAGGTCTATTTTGCTCATAGATGATAGCTACTAAGAGTATCGGCAATGGAGGGATGACACTCCAGTCTAATATGAAAAGGCACACTCAGTGCCCTGAGCTCACAAGCCAGAGGTCAGTACATGTTCATGGTGAAAATCTGGAGACAGCAGAGCAATTTAGCGATTTACAGAGACCCTGTCTCAGAATAAAAAATAAAAAGTGTTCTGTATTGATTATAATTTGTGGTCCCTGACAGAACTGGGTATGTGGATCAGAGTGAAGTCCCAGGGTTCAAATTCCAGTGCCAGAGAGAAGGAAAGAAAGAAAGAAAGAAAGAAAGAAAGAAAGAAAGAAAGAAAGAAAGAAAGAAAACTATAAATAAAGAAAACAAGAAAAAGAGAGCAAAAAAGCTCCACCAATTCTTTCTGTACATGTGGACGCACAGCTATAATCTCAGCACTCGGGAAGCTGAACCAAGAAGATGGCCAGGGGTTTGAGGCCAGCCTAAGCTACATAGTAAGTTCAAGACCAGCCTCATCTACCCACAAAGAAACACCCTGTCTCAACAATTCCTCCATAGAATGTATTTCTGGAATACATTCATATTGAACTAGGAATTCATATATATTCTGTTATAGATCCTTAGATTGTGAAATTATTTGTAGGTTTATCTCTTAGAATGCAAACTTCTTCAGGGTGATGACTGTCTGCCATCTCTATCACATGGTCACCAGCACAGTCCTCTTGAAAAGAATCTTCTCAAAAAATACATCAAGAAATAAATATGTTGTGATGAATAAATGAATAAATATGTTCTACAAGACTGCAGAACATAGCAAGCAGAGGAAGAGCTGATCTCTACCAAGAGGGGTGTGAGAAACAGGTTTGTATGAGCATCATCCACAGGATCATGGGGAGAGCTAAATGATTCTGAACGGAGCTGGCAATGTCAGACATTAAAGTAGGGCTTTGAGGGAAGAGGTAGAGAGTGAACATTCTGGGCAGGAATAACTTTTATAAACCTAGGAAGATGTGACCCTATGGGGCTTTCTCCAGAAATGTTAAACACTGTGGCATGACTTGAATGTAGCAGTCAGGCGGAAGTGAGAGGATGGGATGTGATGGAGCAGGGAGGAGCACAAGCTTTGCAACCAGATAGCTTTGGTTTGCAACTTCAGCTTATCCCGAGGGTTCACACAATCCTCTAAGTAGATGTGGGCAAATTATTTGAAGTGTCTGAATCTTGCATTTCTTTTCCATAAAGCTCCAGTGACAACAGTATCTACTTCACAATAAATCATGAAGAGCAATTGAGACAGTACCTAGAGGAGGCACTATAGTAACTTGCTAATGTTAACAATTCTAGACACACTTGTCAGGATTAGAGGAGATAACACCGGAAAAGGAAATGCACAGAGCTTTGGAAGAATGCGAGTGCCCAGTTGTAAAGTCTGGACTTCATCCAATAGAAGATGTAAATGAAAGATGTGAGTGGAGTAATGTGAGCTTCTCAGAAAGCTGTCTCTGCTAAATGTGTGAGAAAAGATTGCGATGTGGAGTTGTAGAAAAGTCAGAGTGTGAAGTCAGTAGGACAAAACTTCACAGTTCCTGTGCATGCTAAATGTCCTAACTGAGACAGTAATACAGCAAAAAGAAGCTCAAGGTTTTGAAGAGGCAAAATAGAAGTCATTGCATTTTATTTTCAAAGAAAAGAGGTGAAGAGCAATTACTGTAATAATCTTCACCAAGCATGATGAATCTAACCTCCTCACTGGTGATTTTTGGAATGGATTTTTGAGCCAAAATAACATCAAGCAATGTCTGTTGAGGGTGTTTCCACTGGGAAAGACAGTTCTGCTGAGTCTGTCAATTTTACAGCACCTTCAGCTGTTACAGGCAATTTGTGGGCAGCATGGTAGTGAAGTTCATATGGGAGAATGGAGCCAGAGAAGCCAAGAAGACTGAAATAAAGATTGTGGTACCTGATACTCGTGGCTGCTCTCCTCTGGGTTAATCTTTACATGAACTAACACCCTTTTTATTTTTTTTAATTTGGCTTTTGTTGGGGTTTTGTGTGACACTCTACCCATTTTTATCTTGACTAATGTACTTAGTACTGGATGGATTAGGGCCATGGAGGAAGCAGGTAAATCAAAGGCTGCCACCTTTGTGTGTGGATTGAGTTTGAAACCATTTAATATGATGTGAAAGAGGTCTAGATTTGGAGGATGGAGACTAAGTTTAGGGTTTAACATACCATACTGAGAAAACAGCTTTACCCTCGTTTGAAAAATTTCAGTGAAAAATTTGGTGCATACATGGACTCTCTGGATTTAAACATATAGTAGAGTTTGGAATAAGTGGAGGTGGGAGTTGAAAGTGTGCAGTGGGGTTGAGACCACCCACGGAGACAGGCCCAGCAAGCACACAAAGCTCTAAGTAAGCAGAGACATTGACAAGCTTGTTGGAGTTGTTAAGTGCAAGGTGTCATGCCTAGGTAAAAAGCAATCCAAAATAAACATGTAAGAAATAAGATGTAATGCATAGTTTCTTCCTGAATTGTGTGCCAAAATGATCTGAGAAGAGAGATAAAATAAATCATCTGATGACACCCCAATTCCCAGCAAATGATGGGGCTATTATAGTTCCTGGTTTGGACTTTAAACAGAACATAAGGATGGGAGATGCAAAGAGGGTGTGGCTGTGAAAGGCACCAGATGAGCCACGTTAGCTTGCTGCCATCGAGCTGGACCCACGGATTTCATTCCCCCATAGCAGAGGAAGCAAAGGTGACTCAAATACTTCTTCAAGGAACTACCTTCAGTCTCAGGGCTAGCAAGTGACAAAACCCAGATTTGCCTGACTCTAAAATCTTGGCTATCGGCACTATGCTCTGTAGACTTTATTAAGGATACTATACAGATTCCTGTAGGATAATAATTTATGTACATGGTTTATCTTACTTGCATGCTGCTGATGCTAGAATGTGTGACTCATTTTCTAATTATGATTTTCACAAGCAACCTAGTATAACACACTGTAGGGAAATTTTACTTAAACTTGCCCCTAAAGGAAGGAGAATTTCTATCACATAAATGTTTCCTAGATCAGTGATGAATCTTTTATGACTGTGATACATTTGATTATTATTAAGCAGGTATCTGGTCTTCTTGCTCACTCCCCATGCACAGACTGTGTTTTCTATCCCTTCTGCTGGGCTTGACCAGATGACCTGTTTAGGTGATAGGATGCTAACAGACAGGAAATGAGCAAAAGCTTGAAATGCTCTTGTGTGACTGACTGGACTCTGCCTCTTGTAGTTCTTGTACTTCGGTGAATGGCCATGAAAAATTCCTGCCCCAGGTGACTTTCTGGTCCCCAAAGAATGGGAGACATGTGGAGCAGAGGTTCTCCAACTGACTTATCATCTGCAGGTTGAAGCAAAGGCACCATGGATATCTGTTGAGGATGAGTGTATAGATGAAGACTACTATTCCATTCCATTCTGTTATGGGTGGCTTGTTATAGAAAGTGGAAATTGTACTCACTGATGATTCTAATAAACTCAACTAATGTTTGTTTGGCAGTTAATATCCTGGACTCAAGAAAAAAAAAACTTGTGAATGGAATAGTCAGAGTGTCATGGATGTCCAAGTCTAGTGAGGAAGATGTCATTTAAATGCAGCATTATAACTGTATACTGCTTGTGCTGTGATGGAGGATCAGAGGAGGATGGGGAAGCTTTACCATGTTGGATCCATGGTTAAGGGAAAATCTCCCAAAGAAGTGTTGTCTGCTCTGAAAAGAAGGAAATGGTAGAAGTCAAGATAGGAGGACACCTGGGAATCTTAGAATGATAGTGGAGGAGAGGAGATCACAGGCAGGAAAATGGGATAATATGTGTCATCATCACAGGACAAAGAAAAGCAGAAATGTGGCTGCTTTCAGTGAAGTGAAGAATGGCAGAGGACAAGGTTGGGGAGTTGAGGGAGCTCGGGTCATGCATGTAGTACTTACAAGTCTTTTATAGAAGTTTGGATTGAGAGAACTGGGCAGGAACTTGTTCTACAAAACTCTAAAAAAAAAATTCATGTATTTTCTCTTTCCAAAATTATAAATAACATAGTTTATGCAAATAACACATTTTGCAAATTTTAGGGCAAAATCAAAAAATTTTAAAACATCCCTTCCAAAATCAGCACGCCCACTCTAACGATGCAGTGCCAGAGCACTTATAATTACCAGGAGCTCATTTCATGTTCCTGATCAGCGCACTCAGAGGCCGTGTGGATAATTTAATGTTAGGGAGTGAACACGCTATTTCCCCAGCTCTTTATGACTTGCTTCAGATGTTGCCATGGGTAACCACAATCTGTTCCAGAAACTGACAGTTAGTTAGTGCTTATAGAGGACAGGGGAAAGGAGGGAAATCTTTCACAATTCCTAAGTTTTCCCACTGCGTTTCCTCTGGGAGTCCTGCAAGACCCTAGTCATCCTATTAGCTTCTCCAAATGGGTACTCCAAATTTCACCAAGGCAAGTACTGTGTCTCTCTCGATCATTTATGAATGTTTGTTTCATGATATTGACAATAATGATAATAATAATTATCTACACCAAATTATCTTCCAGTTTTCCTTCAGAGGAAAAAAAGGAAAGATTCGTATTGACAGAAATGAGTTTATACCCAGAGGTCTGCAGTGAGAGCTTAACACAAAAGTGTTGAATGCATGAACGAATAGAACTGAGGGACCTGCTGATGTGAATCACAGTTTGCTGCCAATTCGTGTCTGCTTTCTCTACAAGATGGTGCTTTTCTTGAGGACGTGAGGAGGTGGGATTCTTCTGTGTGCTTTCAGTGTCTCTCATATTGCCTCACAGGTAATAGGCATCTTAGCTGCCAGAGAAACAGACCTTAAGGTTTTATCAAATGAATTAATGAATGAATGAAAGTGATGAGTGACAGGTGTAACATTTGCTAGGCAAAAATAAGTTGGAGTCCAGAGTTAAGAGTCAACACTAAAACAAATTAAGGTAAGTGGACTGAATAGCTGAAGCAGAGGTTGAAAAACATGGGAAACAAATGAGGAGAAAGAAGTTAAATAAGCAAAGAGAGGAGGAGATGAGGCAGCAAGCCTTGTTCCCAGCATTCTTCGGGGTGTTTTCAGCCTTCTGACTCCTTTAGTCCTCCTCCTCTGTCTAGCTGCTACTTCCTCCATTGTTTAATCCGAGCCTAGATATTTCACTGTGATATTTTAATTCTTTGTAACAATGAAGACAAATATGTTGACAATAATGATAATAGTAATTAATTATCTAGACTAAATTATCTGTTTTTTCCCTTCAAAGATAGATCAGGAGAGGCTTGGCACAAACAGCAAGTTAACTTCCTCATAGGTGTTTGAAGAAACGAGTTTCCTTTCAGTAAATGACTCCTTAAGAGATCAAGGGCTACTGACCCTTCCTGAGGATGGATTCCACTGTCTCCAGACTACCCACCAGGGACTTCTTCAGAGGGCACAGACAGGCCAGGCCCCTGTTTATTGGGGCTGAAAAGAATCAGAAAGCTCATGTGTACCTAGAGTCATTTGAGTGAGTCCAGGGGGCCTGTTATTTTTTAAATATGAAGTGTCCTCCAAAGACTCATGCACTGAGTACTTGACCCCCCAAGGCACAAATGCTTAGCGGTGGGGCTTAGAGTGGTGACTGCAACATGAGACCTCTAGACACAGATGAGAGCATGACCTGCTGGCATTATCGGGAGGGAATTTTGGAAGTGAGGTCTAACTGAAGGGAGTGGGGTCATGGGGACGTGAACTTGAGGACTATATTTGGCCTCTGTCCCAGATTCCCAGATCTCTCTCTCTCCATTTCTCTCTCTCTTCCTCCCTCTCTCCTTCTTGATTTCTCTCTCCTCTCTCTCTTTCTGTCTCTCCCCTTCTTGGCTGCTGTGTAGTTGTCCTCACTCACTCTCTTCCACCATGATGTTTCTTCCTCATCACAGCCTTAGAGGAAGTGTGGCCCAGTGGCCCACAATTCTAAAATGGGAGTTGAAATACATCTGTCAGTTGTTTTCCTCAGCATTTTGTCACAGTTATGGAAAACACAGGGCTTCTGTGTTCTTGACAGGGCTGTTTCTGTGTTCCAAATTCAATGCTTGAGTTCACTTCCAGAGAGCTGGTGAAGGGGAAGACAAGCCGTTGGCACAGAGATCCTGTCACAGATGCCTGTCAGGGCATTTCAGGTGCTGAGAAGGCTGCTTTTCACAGTATAAAGGTGGCCGATGAGGAAATGTCTCTGGTTTTGTTTATGGTGTAAACTCCACGTTCACTTGTCCTTTTTGAATCAAAAAACAGACATTGCCTCAGCCATGGAGGGTGACCCTTGCTCCGTTCCTTCCTGGAACCCTGGTGTAAGGAGTGTAGCTCATTCTGGACAACTGCAGTTCTGATGAGGTGCTCTCAAAATCTCCCAAATCCTCAAGTACAGGACTGATGGGGAGAAAATGCCACTTCTCTTTCTTTCTCCTCCAAGTACTGACCAAAGGACACCTTTGGATGGCTCTGAGCTGTGTGTAAAGAGCTTAATGAAGAGCCAAAGAAAACTTTTATGAGGCATCTGCTACCTCATAGGCATGGTCCTTAGCCCACTTATGGATTTTATTTTTAACTAACAAAACATAGGATACATATCATTTCTTCTGTCTTGTTCCTTTTAAGAGAAAATAGACTTTAAGAAATATTCAATGACTTGCTCAAGTTCACAGATGAGTTAAGCATTACACCTACCTCTGCTGATTCTCCTGCCTACCCACAAAGCTGGTCCTGATATCGCTCCCAATCCAAACTCCAAGGATTTGGGGGTGTGTGGTCTCCTGTACCCCTCTTAAGGGCTTCTTTATGCTTCCTCCCACTCTTCTATGCCCACTGCTATGCTCTGCTACCTTCTTTGGGAGCACATTTTTGCTTGCTGACCATCACTGCCCTTTGGAGCTGTCAAGGTTACTCGTCTCTCTGTTAACAGGTCTTAGGTCTTGAGTTAGTGACCACTTAGTGACCCCCAATTCCCTTTGCTCCCTCTGGTGCAGAAGAGACCTCAATTTTGCTTGCTGGGGTAGGGGTCACACAGTAGCTGAGAAAAACTAATTAGAGGCCAAGCATGCAGCCTGCATCTTGCTGAGAGCTGAAGCTTCCATATCCTAAGCTGAAGATTGAAAAGCAAGCGAAGAAGGGAAGACAGAGGACAGCAGAGAGAGTCTTCCAGTTCTCTTGTGCTTTCACAGTTCTGGGGTTTAGCAACAAGCAATAGTAGAAACCCTTGTGATGAGAGAGAAAGGGATCTCTCCAATGATACTAGGAGCTTCCTGAGCAAACACATGGCCCCGTTCCAGGATCTGAGACCATCTTCCCAGTTCATCAACATTGCAGAGGAGCTTTGTGTCTGGGAAACTGCACTGTGGTCAGGAGAACAGCCAGACTCCAAAAGATAAAGTAAATTTCCAATAGTAAAGTCTGTTTCAAAAACTGGAAGATGTGTAATGTAGTATTGGCAGGTTTAAGAGACTCCGTGTATGTCTTCTGCCCAGAGGGGCAGAGGCCAAGAGCAAAAGAAATCCAGATAAGAAACCAAGGAGGCTATGTTTGCTGCACTCTCAAACTGTAGCTTGTGAACTTGCTGACCCCCATTACACAGACATGAGGAATGACATTCTTGGCAGAGTAAGGTGCCAAAGAAAATTCTTCCATGAGAACTCAGAGGAATAGTGGAGGTGCTATGTCTTCAAAGGTGTGATCAGCAGTGATCCAAGAATTGCTTCCCATGCCACAGCATTGTGTGGCTCCTTGGATCAAGGGTGATACTTACTAGCTAGGATGGAATTTCACTTACCAACCAAGCAAAAGGCAGTGTCGACACTAGAGGCTTTGAAACTGGACTTTAAAGATAGCACGGATTTCCATGGGAGTGAAAAGGCAAGGAGAGTCACCTAAATGTAAAGACATGGAACAGAATGACATGTTCAGCAAACAGCGTCGCTAAAGAGACTCAACAATCAGGTTTCTGACATCAAAACTCCATAGAAGTGTAAAGAAAAATAATGACTCAGTATGGTTAAGTATTAAAAAGTTAAAAATACAGAGGCTTTTCCAGGCATGAGAAGGCAGCAATGTCTAATTAAGCAGGTGTTCTTTGTGCCAGCTTGTGGGTTTGGCCCTTGCAATTTGTTCTTCCATTCTTTCTACCACATCCTTGGTATACAGTAGTGGTACCTCAATTTTTAAAGTGAGTAAATAATGAAGAAGCTCATTATCACACAGCCCTGAAGGCCAATACTGAGGATATGGCTGTGCTTTCTGGCCAGCTGTCTTTTGCACCTTCAAGTCCCTGAGTTCGGTCTTTCTTACATGCACCTTCAGCAGGCCTCAGAAGAAGAAAGGACCAAGGGTGACAGCAAGAGGAAAGCAGGTTGCAGCCACAGAATCCATTCTCCACTAAAGTTAGAGCTGGGCACATGGCTGCTGAGTTTGCTTCCCAGCCTCCCTTGCAGCTACCTGTGGTAATGTGACCAAGCTGTTGTGATGGGGTGTAAACAAAGTGATTAGTGTCTGACTCTTTGCCATCTGGAAACAGAGTTAATATGTGTGCCAAAAATATGATACAATTCCTTGGAGGATTCATCCCCAGAAATAGTATGAATACTTCAAATTCATATTTGCCTCATGCCTTTTTGGTCATATTTAAATTAAGCCACAACCCTAATAATATAGAAATTGAGGCTTGAAAATAGAGACTTCTATAAACAGAAACCCAAATCATGTGGCTCTAGAGAAGAGCTAACCAGAAAATACTTTATGGGGCAGATTCCACAGCAAGTGCTGCTCCAGGCTGTGTCCAGTGCTTGATACACAGTGATACCCTGTTCCCTGGAAACCCCTTTAACCTTTGCTGCCAACCTGGGAGCCTGGTGCTGAGCTTCTGACTATGTTATAATTAGCTAACTATTGAGTGCTGGAGTTGGGATTTGAGCTCAGCATTCTGGGGCCAGAGACCATGTTCTGAAATATTTCACTATTAGTGCCTTTCAAAGTAGGGGGGATTCCTTCAATTTATTGATTGAATGGATATATGAGTAAACTGGTGATTCTGAATCTCCAAAAGTAAGTTAAAAATCAAGGGAGAGACATAAGAAGTGTGCAGGGAGAGATCGGCATAACCAGGTTTAGGACAGCCCAGATAAGATTCTGCCTAGCAAAGGATATTGCCTTCTACCTCTTCTTGCTTCTGATTCTTTGTGCACGCTCTTATCTCAGCTTTAAAAGGTGCTACCAAAGGCTTCCAACATGCCAGCCCCAAGGGTAAGTTTTATTGGTTCATGTTGGAAATAGTAGTTATGGAATCCATTCTGGCCAGGCATGTCTCAGATCCTGTAAGACTCTGCTGGAGCCTGAGTCTCTGTCATTTGAGCCTTTCAGGTCACAGCCCTCTTCCAGCAAGCCCAGAGCTCTACTTCTGCCTTTTTAAAATGTGCAACCACCTGTACAGTGTGAAAATTAGGCAGGAGAGATCCACACAAGACAGTTCAAGTGGGATTCAGTGAAGTCTCCAGACATAGTTTGGAATCAGTGTGCTTAACAATTTCATTTCACCCTCACTGTAACCACTGTAATCACTGAGTTTGGGGACATAGTTGTGGCCATTTTTCAGATTAGGAAACAGAGACTATGGGATATTGCTTAATTTGGTTAAGAAAATGCAGCTTAGACAGGCAAAGCCAGAATTCAGATCCTTGTAACACCAGACCCACACACTCAGTATTGTTCTTTAATGCTCTTTTGCCATGATGTGAAAACAGAGAGCCAAGACCAGTACGATACGTGAGCTGAATGGCTTCAAACTTGAATGAAAGGAGTGCTGCCCGAGTTTAGGGAGTTTCCTTAATCACAGTTTGCAATTCAATAGTTGTTCATCCTATTATATTTATTGCTAGTCATAAAGTGATAAAATATGAACTATGTTATCTAAAGGGTTAAAACTGATTTCCTTTTCCTTTTTCTGTTATTGCTCCAACCACATTCATGCTTTATCCAAATGAATGTAGCCAGTCATGTCCAGAGATACTGATTCTGGCTTCCTCTCTCTATCATAAAACAGTGAAGTTACTCACCACACAAAAGCTGATTTAAATAAAACTAAATACAAATAAATCTAAATAAAATTTAACTTCTTAAAATTTTACCCTGCCCTAGCACTTCATGCTGCAAAATGATTTGCAGCTACTTCTGACCACTAACAATTTTTTTCAGTTGATGTACTATGGTAGCACAAAAGAAATACTTTTGTTATACCTCAGAGCAACTGCTAACTACAAAAAGTGCTCTGATTTGAATGGCAGGTTAATGGGAAGAAAGGAAAAGCCAACACTGGTAGACTTAGAATTCAGGGCCCACAGCTGTTTTGGCAATGGCTGAGGAATGGGAGGTCCCAAGAAAAGCACTCAAGGAGGTGTAGGAAAGTGTATAATGGTCTGGGCCCAGCAGCTGCAGGAGATCTGGGCAGGAGGAACCCGTGTTCTAAGTGGCAGGTAGGAGCCTTCTGACTTCTGATGGAGAGCACAGTCTGCCTGGGTCAGGAGAAAAAACAGCAAGGAAAGCAGAGGGTCGTGTTAGACACTGGGTCACAAAGAATTGAGAAAATGATCAGGTGTCCAGGCTTTGCTGCAGGGACACAGTTCAAGAAACCTTGAGTTAAGTGTGAGGCCCTGAGTTTGATTCCCAGTGCTAAAATAAATAAATAAATAAATAAATACATAAACAAACCATGAGTCAAGTCAGCAGTCCCAGAAGACAGTTCTCCTTTAAGGTGGAACCCATCTGCTGACAGGATGGAGGTCCTTTTGCTTCATCCACACTCAGAAAGTAGGGGACACTGATGCAGCTGGCCCAAGGATCATTTCTGAGCAGCACTGCCTGGAGGTTTCTGGTGCTAATGGTTAAGTAGCACATGTGAAGAACTCCCAACAAGACTATGGACTGTCTAGTGCCGTGTAACTTGCCATCTTTTCTCTGTTCCCCACCAATTGTTCCATGAAGACTCTAGTTCAGTGCTGAAGCACACAGGTGTCTCAGAATTTCTGCGGAAGGAAAGAACTTTCACCAGTCTACAAGGTTCCTGTCAAGTCTTTCACCTATACCTTTTACTAAAAGCTAGGCCTTAGTAACTACATACAATCTAGTAGTTTCCTGTGATCACAAATGACTACAACTGAGTAATTTAGAACAATGGAAATGTTTCACCTCACAGTTCTTAGAGTCTGAAGTCAAGATGTCAGCAGCACCGTGCTGTATTCCCCCTGAAGGCCATGGGAAAGATCCTGCCTGATCTCTTCCTGGCTTGCTATGGCTCCTTAGCATTCTGTGGCGTAGTTGGGTCAGTCCACTGTCTGTCTGTATCTTCACAGGACCTCTCTGCTGGGTATATACATGTCTCTCCTTTTATAATAAGGGCACCAACATCATTGATCATTAGACAAATGACAACTAAAACCACACTGAGATTCCATCTCACTCCAGAAAGAATAGCTAGGACCAAGAAAACCAACAACAACAAATGCTGGAGAGGCTGCGGGTGGAAAAGGAATCTTTTGCACTGTTGGTGGGAGTGCAGACTGGTGCAAGCACTGTGGAGGTCAGTCTGGTGATTCCTTAAAAAGCTGGGATTGGAAGTCCCATTTGACCCAGCTAGCCCACTTACTGGAGTTATGGTCCTTGACTTAAGGAATAGGGAATATGACCGTGTCTTAAGGAATCATATCACAAATTGCAGAGGGAGTGAGAACCAACATTCAGCCCAGGATGTGAAGACCTGGCCTCTCTGATGTGGAGTTTAATTAAGGTGGCTGAACCACCTTCTCATTCTCTTTTCCTCTGTAAAAGTTCTAAACTCTGAACAACAGCTTTCATCTTATTGTCATGTGACTCTTCCATTCTGGACTTTCTCTGCCCATTATATTCATTGTCATCTGACTCTGAAATGGAAAATAGATTCCCACTTTTCCTTTCCTTTCCTTTCCTTTCCTTTCCTTTCCTTTCCTTTCCTTTCCTTTCCTTTCCTTTCCTTTCCTTTCCTTCTTTCTTCTTCTTC
>PVLA01008516.1:0-87537 GCA_004027455.1 Hydrochoerus hydrochaeris | reverse complement strand
TTTCTGTCTTGTCTTTTTATTCCCACTTTGATAAAAAGGAGTGCTCATTACTGGAACATCAATTGATATCATTATAAGAGAAAGAATGTGTTACAGAATTTGGAAACATGTGGCAGATAACTCAGAATTTTTAGGCACATTTCAGCATTTTATCCAGTTGTATGATATAATCATTGTGTTTAACCTCCTATACATTATTACATGTCATGCATATCTAAAAAGTTGTCAGTTATGGTCTGAACCAATCATGTTACTTAATCTTTCTGTCCTTTCAAGTGTAACTAGGTTTCTTTTAATTTATATCGTTTTATTTTATCGAGTTAAAACAAACATCTTGGAGAGAAATTGGCAAATATGGCATAAAATCTGCTCATAGTAGCACAACTCAGAAGTAAATAACTGGATTCTAATGAATACGGTTGTTTGAGTCACTTATTAGTCCTTTTGCAATTTGTGTAGCTTTCTTTAATTCTGCTGCATACAAAGTGATTTGGCACAACTTGTAGAAGCAAAATTTCCTTAAACTTTGAAAGAAGCATAATTTGGTGGGGAGGCCTATTGTGATGATTGTCAGAGTCCCTCAGCATTCATTCAAGGTAAAGAGGCAGACTGACCTTTCCTCCTTCCTGGTGAGTTTTTAGTAATTAAAAATAATTAACGTCCAAATGTATTTGCAGGTTGAAATGTTAATGATTTGTAAGTGGCTGCATGCCTCATGTCCTTAGGTCTGTTTTGTGCTACCTAATGAACTCATCACAGGCTTATTGAGTGTCTTCAGCATAAATATGGTTAATTTCTCCCCCAAATGCATGCTGTGTTTTCTCCATAGGCTGTATACCCAGCAGTCAATAAATGAACACAGTGAAACTCTCTGTTCTCTTAATTTTCTCAAAGCTAAATGTTTCTGTCTCACATTACTTCACCCTTAGATGTTTTTAAAATCTTATTTTTCATAATGTGTATATAAAGTTAGCTAGTACTAAATTTCACAGGAAAGATATATGGTAATAAGGTCAGGGACTTAACTGAGCAGTATAAGCATCTGCTTGGCAAGCACAAGGTTGTGAGTTTGATCCTTGTTGGGGGATATGCATATATATATATATATATAGTAATAAAGGAGAGTGTTTTTTTAAAAATTAGATGTTTGTGTCCTAATTATAGCATTTTTGTATTCTTATTTTTTTTTAGCATGTTAGATTTTATTCTATTTTGCAGTTACATGATGTGACAGATGAAAATGGGACATTTAATATTTGATTTGGCTTGTTTCTTTAAATAAAAAAATATTTAGAAGGGGGCTGGAGCTCAGTGGCACAAGTGCCTGTCTGGCAAGCGTGAAGTCATGAGTTCGATCTCCAGTACCGAAAACAAAAAAGGAAGAATGTGAATGATCTCTAATTGGCTTCAACTAGGTTATTCATTTGGTTAGAATTAGGTAAAAAGGCTAGACTGAGTTAACCTAAACTTTAATTGTATAAATATGTTGAAGATTATAAACTGCAGGAGAGCCAGGATGAAGCAGGGTAAGGTAACTGAGGTTATTATCACCTTTATATAGAATTGTGGGTTTAGAAGCATTTTGCTTAGAATTTTGAAGTGCGGGTTCCACTATTGCTATTGAGAATTCCTCAGCATTTTACTGTCTATTGTCTATATGACTTTTCTTTTCTGGAAGCTTGTCCTAGTAGCCCAGAATTTCATAATAGTGTTTCTTGGAACTAATTATGCATCCAGCCTGATAAGCAGTTGGTAGGCCCTTGTAGTTCAAAAAGTCACACCCTTCAATTGTGAAAAAGTTTCATAAACTTTCATTGAGAGTCTCACCACTGGTTGTTTTTGTTTTTTTGGTACTGGGAATCGAACTCAGGACCTTCTACTTGCTAGGCAGATGCTGTCCTGCTAAACTATATCCCCAGCTCTCCACTCTTCTTTTTGTTTGATCTTAGCCAAAAGGCTGAGAAACAATGTTTTGTTTTCTTTATACAATTTGGCATTCAGGTGGCAGACCTCTTTTTAACTTCCTCCTCCCTTTTTTAGCAGCTATTTTCTGGGAGGTTTTTTTTAACTCCAGCCTTTCTATAGTGTCTTTCATCTCTTTAGCCATAGTACAAAGTTTGTGTTTGTGAGTGTGCATTTAAAATTCTTACTCTGGTATCAGAAATTTTATCTTTTTAAACTTCTAGTCTTTAAGTTTTCTTTTGTTACCCAGTTTCCTCTGTATTAATTTTCTTCAGTTTGTTTGCATCCGTGTCCTGAAGCTTTCCTCAAATGTCAGATAATGTTGGGTGATCAATTGCTTGATAATTCAGGAGCCTGCAGTGTCCATTGGCTGCTCTGTAGTAGCAGGTGTAAACCTCACTGTAGGTTCAACTGCCTGGGCTAGTTAGGAAGGCTGGATTTCTGCTTTTAGGAAGTATATATAGTTCATTGCTTTCTACAGTTTTCAGTATGTTCCTGCTCTCAGCTGTGCCTAGGATTTATAGTGTAGAGCCTTCTGCCAAATCTCTAGTTTGCATGGGGTAGGGGAGCTGCTATCCCACAGGAGGTTAGGAATCTTGAGTACTCTTGTTGACTGCTTTAATAGACTTTAGTCCATTTTATACTGGCATCTCCTTTTCATCTCCACTAATGTTGGTTGCCAATCCTGAGATGCCTAGGGATTCTTATATGAATCTGGATGATTCTTAAGACTGAGTTTTCTTAGGTCTGCTGAGTCATTAAGCATTTATTCATCTGCCTTCTAGCTTGTAAAGTTCTGTCGCTATAGTTCCCTTTTCTTCATCTTTTTAGGTTTGTGCTTGAAAACAAAAAAGCACTATCATCTAATCCTCTGTTGGTATCACGGTAGGATTTGGGAAGAGTGGAACTCTCTGTGGCTCACATTCCTCTCTTTACCCGGAGGTCATTACTCTGTATTTGAGAAAGAGTAAGAAGGGAGTGGGCATAAGCAAAGGGGATGAAATGTTCAACCAGTTATTAGTTATTGCTAGAAGGACATTAATCTTTATAAATAGGGAAAAGAAAGTTACATCTGTAACTGTTAAAAAGTTGGAAGTGTAAGTTACAAAAGCAGGAAGATAACCATTATTCTTGACCTTTCACTGTTAGAAAAAGAATTTGCTTAGTATATTGAAATTCATCTGTGAATTTGAATTCATAGTTGTCTCATTCTTGCTGATAGTAGCTCTTATAAACCCATGACACACCAAGGATGCAAGGTTGAACTCTGAGGGCTCCCTGACCTCTGCTAGCTGTCACATTTTTCTCTTTTGAAATTCAGCCTAAAGGAATGGAGCAAGCCTAGAATTGGAACCAGCAACACTTGGGTCCAAGTATCAGCTCTATCCCTTGCTAACTGTGGCCTCAGATAAGCCACAGGACCCCTATGACTTTTCCTTATCTGTAAAATACGGTAATGCTATCTGCAAAAATGGTTCCAGTGATTAGAGGTAATATGGTGCTTAATAAATGGAAAACACCAGTTTTTTCCCTATTGACTAAATGTGAGTGTGCTCACCCAAGCATTCTTACTATTTATGTTACTGAACTCATGCTCATTTACTTGTCAATTTACTGGATAAATATCTCACTACCCCCAAATTTAGCTCATGTGAAAAGATATCTTTGGAGTTCAGAATTGGAGAGGAGATAGAGAGGTCTCAAAGGCAGAGGTGTTAGAGATTAGGGCTAATGGGAGAGTGGAGCCCAGACAAAGGTAGAGAGAATCCTTTTAAAAGTATAGTATTCAACAGGAAGCTGAAGGTAGGGTCAGATCCCCCTTGTGAAAGGGGCTCAAAAGCCTGGCCTTTCTGTGAGGAGAAATCTAGAAAACTAGCCCTCAAGCCCAGAGAGGGACAAATAAGGTTGCTACTGCCTACAGCTCTGGGTTAGGAGTAAAAGCTTCTTGGGAAGAGTTACCTTCCTGGGTCGTGAATTATGCACCTGCCACAAGTAGAACCACTTGGCCAAGAATTTAACCAACCTGCCCAGGGCAGGTGACATTGCTGGGTCCTGGCGAAGACCTCCCAGAAAGGCTTTTTAGGGACCCCTCCATGACCTGGGGACTGGGAAGTCTGAGAAAACCATTCACACTGAATATGAGCTCAAAAATTACAACTTGGGAGGAAATGAATGCATCTACTCATGGATTATGCATCTTAATACTGGCTGAGGAACTCCAGCGTGTCCACTGTACTGCCGACAAAGTGAACCTTCAGAAACATGCATTTCACTTACTAGAAGAAAACCACTTAAAAGACCTTTCATCATCACCAAAGTCTTAGGTCAGTGAGCGTTGGTTTGACCCCATCCTAACCCAAGGCCACGTGGTTTCCTGCTGTTCTCCAGCAGCCTTGTTACAGGGTGAATTGTGTCTCCCAAAGAATGTTGACCTCCTAACCTCTGGTACCTGAATGTGTGATCTTTTTTGAGTCAGTGTGCTGGTGTCCTTAGAAAAAGTGGAGTCAGCCATATGACCTTGGAATGGCAAGAATTGCAACTACCGGTACAAAGCTAGCATCCCTACAAGTTTCAGAAAAAGTGTGGCCCTTTTGACACCCTGATTTTGTGTTCTTGTCTTCAGAAGTAGAAAAACAACACATTTCTCTACTTCATTTGTGATATTTGGTTAGAGTAACCCTGGGAAGCTAATCCAAACATCAAATGTGTTCCAGCATTTGCTGGTCCCTCAGCTTCCAAAGTCCTGCCCTAGATAACCTGCCCTATTTCCAGGAATCCCTATTCAGATGCCACCGTTTCAAGGTGGTATCACTAAAACTAGTAGCTGTGGCTTCTCTGCTTTGTTTTCCCTCCTTTATTTTTCTTCCCGATCCTTAGCCATACATGACAGTGTATTGTAAATCCTTTATCATAGATCACTGCCTCATCTGGAATGTTAGTTCCGTGAGGGTAGAAACTGTCCAATTTATGGCTGTTTGCCCACTGCCAGCCATGTGCCTGCCAGAGAGTGGACTTTACACATACTTATTTCATAAAATAATGAGCTACCTGAAAGAATTAAAAATTTTTTCCTTTTATCTTCTCCATTACCTGCAGTAATGTCTTGTTCACAGTAGACATTAACTATCTGGGATAGACTAATAAGCCTACTATCACTGTCAGGCTGTAGGCTGTGTGGTTAAGAAGGGTAAGTAAAAATACACATCATTTTGACCTGGATTGGCTGGCCTCCTTGTTGTAAAATGGTTGTGGAAATTGATCCGTTTTCGCTGAGTAATCATTTTATCTTAGTTTCAGTCACATGCAGCCACTGTTTCTCTTGCGCTGAACCTCCTCCCCATTCTCTTCTGATTAAGGAGACAGAGTTGAGTAATCTAAATTTAGTTCATGTAGCTCAGAGGTGCCAATCATGGCAAATAATGAATTAAGGGATCACCACCCCCTGCGCCTTCCCTGAAGCATTGAGCTGAAGCCAACAAATTCATTTTATTTAGAACCACAGGCTGAACTCAGAGTGTTGTCTGTGACAGGCGAGTGCTTTATTCACTAATTAAGTCACCCAGGTTCAGACAAACCCTCTCCCTCGTGGCGGGGCTACTGCTTATCTGAGTTAGCCCAGACACTATGCTTTTAGTCTTCTGCTTGGTAATGGAATTGGTATATAATTTTATTAAAAATGTGTAAGCCAGAAAGAATTCATATGTATACATGGATAGCCCAAGTAGCTCTGCATCTGGAGTTCATGATTTCTGGGTTAAGGACTGTATTCTGTCAGATTTAAAAAAGATATACTTTTCTTAAAAATACTCTCATATTGTTTAAAATATCTGCTTTCATTTCATAGGAACATAAAAAGTCATTGGAAATGTTTATAAGAAATAGGCCATAGATTAGCAGTAACAAGTGTTATGGTACTCTTTGTTGGAGCAAAGCAATGAGGGTTTGTTTTCAGTTATAAATATGACTGTAATATGTTCACTAAGAGGCTTTACATGAAGGGGTTCTGATTTTAAAGTCAGTAGGGACAATGCCATGTGAGAATGAAATAATGCTAATTCATTTCTATTTTTATTTTATTTTTGGTACCAGATATAGAACTTAAGACCTTGTACTTGCCAGCCAGGCACTTGTGCCACTGAGCTAAATCCCTGGCCCTGCTAATTCATTTTTAAAATGCTACATGGCTATATGTAATAAAGTTTTGTTAGTTTTTTCTTTCTGATCAGATAGAAATTTAAGCTATTTCAACTGTTGGTTTTGTGAGATTTGGCACATTTATGCATCACCACAATCATCAGCATTTCTTGGAAGGGGCCACAAGCCCCTGTTATCACCTCTAAGCAGAAAGGACTCAGTACCCAGCATGGGTGGGGTGACTTATCTGGGGCCTCCCAGAGGTGCCCCAAAGGATCTCACCTAGATCAGATGCCTTGAACCCAGGACCTTTTCTAATTATCTGGCTTTCTATAAATTTCTAGCACAGAATGTCAGAATATGGAGCTCAGCGTTTTGATGTAGTTAAGGAAGACTGGGTTCTGGTTTTAATTAGAGGAGTATATTATCCATAATTCTAACCTCTTTAAAGGGCAACTTCAAACTACTGCAATTTTGACTATAAGGTCAGGAACTGGCAAAATCTATAGGAAGGCAATTTGATCCTTAAAGCAAGTTTTACTATCTTTTTTCTCAGGAAATATCCGGCTTGGGTTTGGGAATCATCTAGATAATATGAAAAACAATTAATGTGACATCTTATATTGGGCTTGTAACCATCATGGTGGCTACCATTAATAAACTAATTCAGCCAAGAGATAGATTTTAACTGCGGAAAACTGGTTTTCAACTTGATCTAGACTCTTCTTGTCTTACCTCCTTTAGACCTTACCCAAAGACTTCTCTGATCCTTCTGTTTCAAATTATAAACGCCTCCAGCTCCATTCTCCTTGACCTTAATTTATTCTTTTTAATGCTCATTATCATTAACAATAGTACATGAGATTACTTTTGTCTCTTCCCTAAATCCTACACAAAGCCACCCCCGCCCCTTCACTGCTATTTTCCTACAGAAAGTATTCAAAAGTTTGTTCGGTGAGCGATGCCTGCGTTCAACCAAGGCCTGAGATTGTACTCCACTATGCATTGAGCACACAGGGGCAGGGTTGGCTGGTAAAGGCAAGGAATGGGTAGAAAAGGCTAGAAAAGGGGTGGGGATTGTTTCTCTTGCCGCCTCTGTGCCGCCTTGGAGTTGGGCGGCTAAACTCTCGAAAGGATCTTTCCAAGAACTGCATTTGCCAGCCTGACCTGTGTTTTTCTTAAAAATGCTCTCAAATTGGCAGTATAAAGTTCACTTAGTGGTCTCATCTGTCAAACTGCTACACAGACGTGCTGCAGAGAATCTGGATAACGACATTAGTGCCTAATATAAAAGAATCCCCTTTTCTGAAAACAAAGCCAAACAGTGCACAGTTGTCCTGTTAACTAGGCAGGCAAACTAGAGAACTGAGGAAAAATCATCCTTGTATCTAAGTAATGATGGTGAAAATGTCTAGAGTCTTTTGCTGAGTCGTGGCTGCCATTTCTGCCCGGGCCAGGTTGGTAGAAACGAGCAGATCAGATCTTTCCAGCGCAAGAAGTCTACCGGGATTCTGACGCCGCACCAAGGATCCGATACTATCTCAGCCCACAGCCCTTCCTTAAAGAAGAGGAGGATCCCAGTTCAGTCTGCTCTCGGAAAGGGGCTCCCCGGCACCGGACACAGTTCTCGCCCTTCAGACCACGCCCCCCGGCTGGCTGCAGGGATCTTGGATAGTTTCTCTACACCCCGCGAGGTCTCGCCCCGCCCCGCCCCAGCAGCGAATGAACTGGCTCCTTGAGGCAGGCGTGTCTTCGTCAGGCCCCGCCCCCTACCCGGCAGCAAATGGGCGAGTGCACTCAAAGGCGCGGGTTGCCGCCACTCGTGATAAGGCACTGAGTCCCTGGTGGGCAGCACTTTCCCAGTTCGGCTCTAGTTGGGCTGGTACCCGAGGGCACCGCGGTTCTCTGCCGAGGCTGCTCCGGAAATGCTTTCAGCGGGCACAAACATGGCTGCGGCCTTGCGAGCTGCAGGCGGCCTGCTCCGCGGTCAGTGTAAGTGGGGCTGACTCGCCAGCCGCCGAGACTGGGGTCCCTCCGACGGCGGGGCGCCCCGGCCTGGGGACTGCGGGAGCGGCGGTAGGCTTCGCGAGGAGTGTGGCAGAGAGGGGACTGGGACGCACCCTGCCCAGGCAGGGGCGAGGGGAGCAGCTAGAGCACCAGCAGGCACCGGAAGGCGCGGGTTCGAGTCCCGTTGGTCAGCCGGATGGCCGAGAGCAGTGGCTGGATTTCTCAGAGACTTAGTTCTTGTCATCGGTAGGAACCCGATTGCTTTGGGCATTACGGAAGGGAAATAGTTAAAGGCATGTCACCGAGAGGACAGTAATACAGTTATCCTCGTCATCACCGCCATCATCATCTGCCCAGCACTTCTGTCCCGCGGCAGAGGTCATGGCGTGCCGACTGCTGTTTTGCCCTAGCTCTTGGTATCACTTCTGGTCAACAGGCCCCTCCGTGGGGCAGACTGGACCAATGTTTTCCAAGTAGACAAACCTCCAACGGTACTGGCACACCATGTTAATGTAAATTGTGTCCCCTGGATGAGCTGATGAACCGGTCTGCCATAGATTAAGAGGATTATAAATGAAGCAGGCAGCATAGTGCCTGGCATACAGAAAGGTGCATAAAGACCCTGAAATTTTCGCACTTACTAATATATCTCAAAGATAATGTTTAGCTGTAACCAGACAAAGACTTACGTTTTAAAGGAATTCTCCAATTCATTAGTCTGGCACCAGCAGGGAGTGGAGAGAATCCACACTGAAACTCCAGATCTTCTTATAGATGTCTTTAGTAGGAAAATAAGAAGGACCCAAGACACAAAGATCAGCTCACTAAGGACCCTGGAAGACAAAAGGCATTCTTTTAAGAGCAGGACAGTGCTTTTTTTAGTAGTGGGCTAAAGAAAGTATTGAATTAATCTTTTCTTAAATCAATCTTCCCTGTGGCAAAGATAGTCTGATAGATCCTAGGCTTGAGGTCATTGAACGGTATGAAAAACTTTACATTATTTGCTGTTTAAATTACAAGTGACTAAGTGGAAGTTCTCAGAAACTTGAGGATTTGAATTCTGTTACATACTGATTTTAAGGTGTTTTTGTGCTACTTTAAATCTTGATTAATACAAAAAGATTGCTTCCAAAAATGAACTATGGAAGTAGAAGTAAAAAAGCCATTTTATATTCTATATGTTTAGCATAGAATAAAAGTAATGTCTTGGGAGCTAGAGGGGGCTGTGGGAGATATATATCTCCATACATACAACATGTTTATATGAATTATTGGTTTTGTTCCTATACTGAGCTTATGTCTTTTGTAATTAGAAAAGTCTAGAATAGTAGAAATGCGTGTTGGAGTTTGAATACAGTCATTAGAAAATATTTTGGCTTCACACTAGAAAATAGTAATGTTTTTTAATGTGTTCCCTCACAAGTGTTTATCAATTGTCACAATATAGAATCTTATTTTTACTAGTAATTTTAAAATAATTTTTTTTCTTTTTTTTTTTTTTGGCACCAGGGATCGAACTCACGACCTCGCACTTGCCAGGCAGGTGCTTAAGCCACTGGGCTAAATCCCTGGCCTTAATAATTCATATTTTATAAGCATTTTTTTTTCATTTCTTTGTTTTGGGACTAGTAATCAAACTCAGGGACTTTGCACTTGCCAGGCAGGCGCTATGCCACTGAGCTATATCCTCAACCCTGTAAGTACTTCTTTTGAAATAATCTCTATTTCTTATGTGATAGAAAATGGCTCTATTATGTGCTTAAGGACTTGTCTATCTTCCTCTGCTTTATCTCCAAACATCCAAAATCTTTAATTTGGTTTTGAAGAACCAGTTGGTTCTTCATTAACTTAAGTCAGATGTTTGCTTTTGGATGATTTCCCTGTTGGTATTGTCCAGGAGCTATAAAGCTTTGTTTTCTTTGTTGTTGTTGTTGTTGTCTTTTTGAGACAAGGTTTCACAATGCAGTTCAGGCTGACCTTGAACTAACTTTGTAGTGAAGGCCTCAGACTCACATGGCTCCTCCTGCCTCAGCCACAGGAGTACTGGGATTACAGGTATGCACTCCACGCCTGACCATCTTCTCTTTTGGATATCCATCTCCTTGATAGCTTTTGCTGTTTATAGACCTTCCACATGTAGAAGCAGTTGTCCATTTAAAGGGTGGCAGTGCAGGGTCTTAGTTCATAAGCAATTAAGTCTACAATGTTGAGTATTACCAACTTGTCTAACCACATGCAGTATGTCAGGCACTGTTATTGAAGCCAGGCACAGAGTCTTCCCTCCCTGTACCCCAATCTTTACAACAGTGCATAAGGCTGGCCTTATCACTGTTTCACAGATGGAAAAGTGAGACTTGCAGTGGCTCATTGAGTTGCTCAACGAAGCCACATAGCTCATTTAGTCCTGTGTGAAATTTCTGCTCAGATCTCTGGCTGCAGAACACATTCTATACTACACAGTGCTTGCTGCCTGTGCTTTTGGATTCTCTTTAGCTGTGAGCTTAGTTTATTAAGGTGTTTCAGTTTGTCCTTTGTTCGAATGATTATTTTAAACTCTTTTAGCTAGACAAACTAATCATTTGGTAGGAAACACTCTTTACTCTGCTAGAAACTTTAGCTCATTAGTGGAGGAGGGTGTTTTAGAGATATCTTTAAAGGATAAGGATTTACCTTGAGTCCCAAGTGGAAAGGATCCATTATTAGCATCATGGTCTTTAGCTGAGAATCTGATTATCCATGGAGAAGAGAATTTTTTAAGCATGTTAAAGGCATGTTAAGCAGCTTGAGAAGATACCACTTCCCAAACTAGGAAATTCTAACTAGTCGGAGAATATAGTCCCACTTCAACTTCTTATTTTAGGTTTGTGGGGTGAAATCTTATGTATGACCAGCAGTCAAATTAAGGAAGCTAAAGTTCTACTGGAATGGAATATGCTGATCCAATTTATTTTGGGAATTGGGGACATTGCAGCATGATTAAGAATCTGGTTAAATCTCACTTGGTAGTTTAGAATTAAGTTTGTCTAAAATAAGGAGGTGTGTGTTGAGTGTAATTACACTTCTTTGTGTCAATCTTTGCACTTCTACTTGGACATAGTAGGGATTTCTCAGCACTAACTTACATAATTGGCTCTGTTGGAAACAGACACAGTTTGAATACATGGAAATCTAAGTGCCCTGGAAATACCATTTTCCTATACTTTGTACACATATTGGGTGATTTTTTTGAAAACCAGAACAGTTGTAGTTTCCACTGTCTGGAAACTTACAAATGAAACTAATGCTAACACTAATTATGTGGCAGATGCTGCCGAGTACTTTGTCTTATTTGCTGTATTCTTCATAAGAGTTCTAGTAGCAAAGTGTCATCATTTTATTGCTGGGGAAATTCAGGCTCAGATTATAATTGGGCCACAGGTCACATTGCTAGTAAATGACAGCTGAATTCATAGGGCTTTATGGCCTAAATGCCTCCTCAGGGTTCTCTGGCCTAAGAGGAGGCTGAGACCTATCGCAATTTGGAGTGCCAGTGGGGAAGGGTGTCAGGTGTACCACATGGGACAAGGTAACAACCACAGTCCCACAATACCCTCTTTACTGTATGGCTTCAGTTTACTATTACTGTATTTTTAAGACTAACACTCTTCATGTTACAACTGAACATGGCAAGTGGTCTCCTCAACACAGGAAATTTCTCCAGGCTCCTGAGGGGCCCAAGTCAAAAGTGTACACAGACATCTGTATCTACATGGGATGGCAAGTTATGTTCAGTCTTCTGACATTGACAGATGGACCTTTGTAATAACGTAGGAGGGTGAGCTCTCAAACTCAAGCTTCTGAAGAATTGTGGAGGCCTTCAGTGAGTTGCCCTGCAGGCCTGCTTCTCTTCCTACCTCGGGTTCTTTCCTGTCCCTGCTTGACCATCCTTCAGGCCAAGAATTGTTTACATTCAAGGCACGAACTGCTCTCAGGGATGGATCCAGGAAAGTAGCCTGTGCGGACAGGGAGTTCTCATGTGCCTGAGCCAGGATGGTCCGGCATGCTGGGTGTGGACTCAGAGAGGCACATCTCATGGGCTGTGCAGACTGTAAACCTCATGTGGGAAGAGTGCAGTGAGGAGAGGGATAAAGAAGGCCTTGTAAGGTATAGGTTCCCCTTTTAGGGTCCAAGGGTGATACTGGGGTTCCCAGTACTGTGTTTTACTAGAAAAGTTTTACAGTCAGAAATGAAATCTGTAGCTAGTTGGAACGTGGCCCATTTTCCACTTCCTCTGTCAGTGGCTCTTCCCCTTTCCTCTGGGCCCCTTACCTTTCCTCTGAGCATCGTGCTACTGTCAGTAACATTCAGAATGTGCAGTGGTCTTGTGAGGAATCGTCTCAAAATCTGCAGCCAGGGAGGGGAAATATATGTGTGTGGTTTCTAAAAAGCTTCCCTGCAGGCTCCTATAAACCATCCTATGCCCCATCCCCTTGGAAAGGCCTTAAGTGCCTTTACCTGCCTGCAGAGAAATGCTAGGAAAATCACCTCTGCCATCCCATCTCTTTGAATTTTAAAGCCAAGAATTATGCCCTGAGGACCTCTTCAAAAGGAAGTGCTTTCCAGCTAGATTTCATGCTAGCACTTTAATTTTGTCACAGTGGTACATGGCAGCTTGAAGACCCATCAGCCATGGAGGTGCCAGTTGGGTACAGCAGCAGCAGTGACCACCTCTACAGAGACAGCTCAGCGTACTAAAAGTGCAAAACCTCAAGTTCAACCAGAAAAGAGGTGAGTCCAATTTTAGGTACAAGTAAGGATTTCTCTTCATTGTTGCAGACACCAGTGGATGCAAGTTATTTAGGATAAAAGCTATTGGGAAAACCTAGGATTTTAGGAATGGAGTGTTGTTTTCTTGGCTTTTTTTATTTTGGCTTCCTTTTAACAACTGTAAAAACAGCTACAGGTTTTAACATTACATCTCTTCAACTGAGCTTTTGTTAAAGAACATATAGTTGAGCACAGACAGACTGCAAATCATGCAAGAATTTGGTCCTGCAATATGTCATATACACAAATTATGTCTATGCTGGAAACATATTTATTAACCTAACATAATTATGTTTATATAATGTATGTCTTGTACGGGATAAAGAAAGAGTAACCTACCAAGAATTCCTTTAGGAAACGCTACCATTGTTTTTAACACATGAACATAATTACAAGTGACATACTATAGCTTATAATTTATTTAAAACATTAGAGGGCTGAGGATGAAGCTCAGTGGTAGTGTTTGCCTAGTGTTCATATGATCTTTGTTTCAATCCCTAGCACCAAAAATAAAATAGAGAGTACATTTTATAACTCATTGCTTCTGTTTGCTGATGCAGGGCAGCAGTCATTATGGTGCTGAGTTTTCTCAGCCACAGCTGTCTCTTTGTCTTCCTCTGTAAAGCAACTACAGCAGATTTTTCTAAGAGAATTTACTTAGGTGAAACAGCTCACTTTAAAATCAGGCAAAGTGACAGAAGAAATGTAGCTGTGACCGATTCTGTTAGACTAGACGTTGTTCTGGGAAAGTTATATAGCAATGAAAATAAAGTATTCTAATTTTTTGTTATTATTTCATTGTGGTCTTGAACTTGTTGCTTAAATGCTAAGGAGGCCAAGGTGTGTTAAGGAGGGGCCTTAGTGGCCAAGCCTCAAATTATCTCCAAACTCAGCTCTTCACATGATGGGATTACTGAGGAAGACTGAAAACTCAGACATCACCCCTGGCTCCCCCAGAGCCCACATCCCACTGCTGCCCTAAGTACTTAGGAGTTGGAATAAGTATTGATATTTAGAAGAAAAAAAATATTTTTTTATTATAATTATTATATTATTCAATAAAACAAATAGCCTTCACATTCAGTTGTTAAACTTAGATAGAAATTGACAATAATCCCCAGATTCTATTAAATAACTTCATGTCATATTTATACAAAATGATAGTGTCTTAGTTACTTTTCTCTCTCATTATTGAGGCAAAATACCTAATGCCCAAAGTTAGGGAAGGGAAGGTTTATTTCGTTCAGATTGGAGGTTTCAGTCTATACTCAGTTGGCTCCAAGGCAAAATGACATGGCTGAGGGGCAGTGGTTCATAGCCACTGCAAACAGCAAGCATCAACAGCAAGAGAGACAGACATGCCTTCTTCCTGCTTTACACTGTAGGCTGGCTCCACCCCTGAGCAGGTGTAGCACTCCTACCATCAATCCGAGTGCTAGACAACAGACTAATCACACATTCTAGATTTGGCCACATCCCCATGATTGCATGAGGCTTGAGGGGGTGGGATCTGAACTTAAACTGTAAGAGATAGGATATCTAGATACGAAAAATATGTTTACTGATAATCTTACCATTTAATATTTTATCTTTGTATATTTACTTAGTATGTAGTGTACTTACCAAAATATGATGATACTATATATATGTATGTGTATATATATATATATATATATATATATATATATAAATATAGATTCTTCTTTTTATGTATCATCACAACTATAAATATTCTACATTATTTTACTAGCTCAGGAGTATTTTATTAAATCGTCGTTTATTCAATCTTTCATTATGAACAGGCTATTTCTAGTTTTTCAGTATTACAGACATTAAAACCAAGAGTGTTCTCATGGGTAATTCTGATGTCAGACCTTTTGAAGGCATCATGCTTAGTGTTTAGACCAGACTACACCAGATTGTTACTAGATTAGGAGCTGAAAAACCTGTTTTATACAAGTTTAAATAGGCATAATAAATTATAGACATGTCTAACTGGTTACCCTAGACATCTAGTAATGCAGCCCCACAAGATTACAAATTTTTAACTTCATTATGTAATATTTTTTTAAATAGGATCTTGCTGTGTAGTTCAGGCTGGCTTTGAACTCACTGTATAGTCCAGACTGGCCTCAACTCATGGTGGTCCTTCTGTCTTAGCCTCCTGACTGCTGGGATTACAGGTGTGCATCATCACACCTGGCTCATTATATAATTTTTAACAACACATGTATGACTTAATTGGGTGGTGCTTGAATCTGGCCTGCATGAGCAACAGCAGAATGCTGTGTAGGGAAGAGCAAAGGGTAGCATTAATTCTACCTCTTGTGCCTGCCACACAGTGCAACGTGGGTAAGGCAGAGGGTGGGATGCTTAAATAGGCTTTGTAGGTTATGTCTTCTCTTTCATTGTTCTTTCCTTCTGCCATTGTCTTGTGAAAGTAGCCATAGGTAATACATGAGTGAAGCTGTATTCCAACAAACCTTTATTTATGAATCGGGTATATATATATATAATATATACCCGATTCTCTTTATATATATATATATATATATATATATATATAAAGAGAAAGAAAGAAAGAAAGAGAAAGAGAGAGAGAAAGAAAGAGAAAGAGAGAAAGAGAAAGAAAGAGAAAGAGAAAGAAAGAGAGAGAGAAAGAAAGAGAAAGAGAGAGAGAGAGAGAGACTGTGTGTGTGCAAATTTGATATAGGGGCTCTAGTTTGCCACATTGTGTTCTAGAGGTAGCATAGATCCACAGGTCAGTTGCATCTTATAAGTTTAATGAAGAACTGGAATTTTTTTTTCATAATGCTGATTATATATAGTAGTATATATTATAGTAGTAGTATATATTATATATACTACACTATATATATAGTAGTAGTATATATTATAAACAAAATTATTGTATATATTATAAACAAAATTATTGTTTCTTTATTAATTGAAGAGTTTAATTTTTTGCTGTGTACATTTAATAGTACAAAGGGAAAACCTCATATTTTGAGATTGCTAGAGTACAAAAAATGGCAAAACATTTAAACCTTTCCAAGGAAGAAGTTTTAAAATATGTTTTTCTTTCTACACTTTGATGTTCAAACAAAGAGAACTTGACCAGTCAGACCTTGGTCTCAGGTGTGCTCTGTCTGAAGGCGAGATAGAGACCCTTGACTAAAGCTTTGCACTTCACATTCTGGAATAGAGCAGAGTCGGCCTGGGCTTACTAATGCTCCATTCATCATGCACAACACAGTTTTGAATTAAATGCATGAGTATTTGAGTATTTTCAAATTGCGTGTATCTCTTTCATGTCTAAGATCAACATCGGTTTGTAAAACCATGAGTAGGGCAGAGTAACATTTGCTTTAAAGCCACTCTTGTTTTGAGCTCAGGTGTTATAGATGAAAAACACAGTCCTAAATCTCGTTTGCACATTGATAACCTCTGTGGCTTAGGTAAGTCTTTTAGCCTGGGGTTTCTTAACCAGTAATCTGTTAACTGGCAGCAATCCATGGGAAAATGCACTTAATATATTGTGAGTCACAAATTTTGAGCAGGAGAAGACTGGTGATTTAAGTACAGAGATTAAGGGAATATTATGGCTTCACAAAATGACACATCTGGAATTTTTGAATAGCTATCCAATTTTTTTTTTGTTGTTGTTATCCTGGATTGAACTCATGACCTCACGCTTGCTAGGCAGGTGCTTATGCCACTAAGCTAAATCCCCAGCACACATCTGGAATTTTTAGGGAGCAAGAAAAGAAAACTTTGCACAACTGTGAATTTAGTGATAGGATTTCACTGTGGAAAATTTCCCAAATAATGACATCTTCAGCATAGTTCCTTGGTTTAGTTAAAAAAAAAGGATCAAATCTTCTTTATCTAAATTGGAAGATTTCTGACTTTGTTGTACCATTTCTCCTTATCTGTGAATCAATTCTTATGCTAAAAGTTTGAATTGAGGATTCAGATTTCTACTTCATTCAACTTCAGTGTGTTTGATCAAAAAATGACTTTTATCTTTAGATTTGATACTCTGCAGCCTAACATTATTGCCAAAAGTTAACAATTTTTAAAAATTGCCAGTTAAGATTGTCATTATAATATCATTCACTTTAGCACACATTACAAAAAGACTTTCAGAAGAGCCAACTCAGCAGACCTTTGGTTTTCATCACTGCCATCACATGGCTCTGCCTTCATGGGGCCATGCAAGACCCCTGGTCCTCCATGGCCCAGCTCAGACTCCAACCTTCTGGTTCTGAGTCTCTGGTTGTGGTCTTCTGGAAGTTTCCAGTGCAGATGGAGGCAGTTGGTTCTGTTCTGTGCTTCACCTTGCTCCTGGCAACATTTTGGGAGTAGAGAACTCTTAGCCTGGCTCCCTTCTGGCTATGTAGTTCCCACAGTTGTGTGAAATTTAGAAGTTTACATTTGTGTTTAACATTTCTGTTTGTTCATTTCCTAGAAGCTACTTGATTTAAAACATTCGTTATAGAGTTTTATTTTCTTTTTACTTTTTCCTACTCATGCAATACTTGATTGTTTAGCTTAGAATGAATTTGAACATTTAGTTTAATTTTCTGCAGGACTTATCTAAGCATCAGATTTACAGGAAAGATGGAGAGGTGAATACAGAATGAGAGATGTAGTTTATCATAGCAGTATATACTGAGGAAGGAGTAAAGGCAAACACTGGAAAAGGAAGCATAGTAGAAAGAAAAAAAATACAAGCTAGAAGTAATTATTAAATTATAAGAGAAAGAAGCAGAGAAAGAGTGAGTGATGGGCTCATGCTATACTTCAGAGGTTTAAAATTACCAGAGAATCCTTCTCTGTATGATAGAACTTCCTATGTACTGGATGGTGCCAAATGACTTTGTCCACTGATTTCTCAAAGGAATCTTTTGAGATCGATGGTGTACTTTACCATGTGAGGGAACTTGGAGTTTGCATATTTATTAGGTACTAACACGGATGGGTTTTTCAGCCTCAGAACAATTTTAGATTTCTACCTTGTCTTCCAGTCTCTAAAGAATTTGATCTGTTCAGAGCTGGCCGGTTAATGGGAAACAGTATGAGCCCAATGAAGACCAGTGTTGTGGATGGAGCCAAGAGACAAGGTCAGAGTGTGAACGAGATAGTGGAAAAGTGGCACCTCCCTTGTTCCCAAGCAATAGCTGTGATAGCTGTTGGATAACAGCAAAAAGGTGTCTAGATTTTACTTTTGCATCCAGATTAAATGAGAGCTTGATTGCTGAACTAAGCATCTGTTTTAAAGGAAAGTAAAAGTGTGACAAATCAGCTGTTGGCATTTGATTTTTATATAGGAAACCAAAAACTGGAATACTGATGCTAAACATGGGAGGCCCCGAAACTCTTGGAGATGTTCACGACTTCCTACTGAGGCTCTTCTTGGATCGGGATCTCATGACACTTCCTATTCAAAAGTAAGAACATCTAAACACCTGCACTTTCTAAAGTAATGTATGCAGTGCCTGAGGCCTCACATGTAGCTTTCCAGTTGCCAACCCGGAAATAAGCAGTTGCATTCAGAAATAGTTTGTGCACATCCAAACATATGTGTACATATGTCCCTCCCTTATTTTGTTACACAAATATGAATGTACTCATGTACATTACTTGTCACTTTGTTATTTTTTTAAAACTTAACCTTGCATCTTATTTCATACTAGAGTGTATAGATCTGGCTCATTTTTTCACAACTGTTTACAGTTGTATAGTTTTACCTTTAATCTGTGTGTTCACTGATGAATAGTTGTTTACAGTGCTGTACTCAACAATGTTTTGCATACATTATTGTTCATATATGCAAGTATAAGATATACTTGCAAGTATACATTTTGTTATTTTATGAGCCGGGTACTTTCTGTGTCATTTTTTTCTTCTCTCTTTTTGCTTTCTTTGAGACAGAGTCTCTATGTCCCAGGCTGGCCTTAAATTCATGATCTTGCCTTAGTCTGCTTCCTATGTCTTCTATCCAAATTCTTGTTAGGTCCAGGATCAAAACATAGGATAGTATCTAGTATGCATCTAGGGTTCTCTCCATGGTTGTTGAATGTCCTGACTCTTCAGTGAATGATGCTAGAACAACTTTGGAGTATAGGGGAAGATACTCCTAGCTTTAGTGCTCTATGCCCAATTAATTGGGCTCTTGTCAATACTGTCAAGCTTCTATTTTTAAAGGCTTGTTCTTGTTAGGTTTCTCTTAAATTTTTGCTTATCTTTTTTATTGAGTAGAAAATATTTCTCAGGTTAGGTGAAATAAAATCCACTTACCTACATGTTAAATGATTTAGTAAGTTGGCACCATTTATCGCCAAACGCCGAACCCCCAAAATTCAAGAGCAGTATCGCAGGATTGGAGGAGGATCACCAATCAAGATGTGGACTTCCACGCAAGGAGAAGGCATGGTGAAGCTGCTGGATGAGTTGTCCCCTGACACAGGTATGATGTGTCTTCATTAACACAGTGCTAAGTTTGTTCTTTCAGTATAGTTATGAACTTCAAACAGTATTGGATGCCAAATACTGTTGCTTGTACCAACTCTTCATTTGTGAGTTTCTCGTAGTACACAGTCACTTACCTGAGTTCTCGAGGTGCTATCCTGTTACTATAGAGCCTTTGCCATTATTTCCCATGTTACAAGTAAAACAGTTGAGATTTGGAACACTTCAAGGCATTAAGTTGTGCTGGCTTTTAAGGCACACATGATGTAACATGAATAGAAGATGCATATCTCATTGTACTTGAAAAGAAATCTTCAGGAAATGGGTTCAGACTGCAGCTAGGACCTTTTCTTTCTGGTTGGATAGCTAATTAGATCAACATTTAGAGCTGAATTAGCTAGCTATCACTGAAACCAGAGATGCTAAGCAACTTTCCATGATTGGTTTCAGCTCTTAGCAATACCACCTTTGGCAGATATTGAAGTAGTGCATTGGGCATGACACAAAAAAGGATTTTACACATGATAATGGCCCCGTTCATGGGCAGAATGAAACACTAAGTGCACAAATGAACTGCAAGTGTCATATTTAATTGTATCAAGATGCACTTGATTGCAGGGTATGCTATTTTTGCATAATATTAAGTCATACAAAATACTGCTGATTAATTTTAAGACTTAATGTGGATAAATATGAAAAATGTTAAAAGTGAGAAATACACGTTAGGATATATGAAATACATTCACTGCCATTTTAGGGCCTTAGGACCCAGCACAGGTACATAATACTGTGGAAATTGTCAAACAGCCTTGTTAGGCAGAACCAAAGGAACATTCCTCTTCTCTGAGATGCCATCATTTAGCATCCGCTAGAATTACTCTCAAAACTGAGCATTTCCCATTACACAAAGGGACTAAGGTTGCTAGTCCCTCTGCAGATCATCTCACTTGGAAAATTGTTCAATTGCGCTTTTGAATATTAGATTTGTATCCTGTCTTCCCTTGTGGCTCAAGGGCATTTCTTGTGCAGCTCAGCCACACATGCCAGAGTGAATCTTTTTAAATATTGGCAGAGGGAAACTTGCCTACTTTGCACTTAACTCTTACTTGGTAGCAAACAACCCTGCTATTAACAGCCTATTGTGCTAACAAGATTTAGTATGAATTAGAGTTGTACTTTATTTATGGGAAACATGCAGAAAAACACCATTTTTTTCCCATGTACATGTTACCATAAAGAGCCTTAACAAAGACATCAGACTTGAGAAAGGAAAACAGAGGGACATCATCCCACCTCCTCCTACCTCTTTGCTCTCTGTGGTGAGGCTGTTGGATTGTCCAGACCAGGAAGGCCAGCTGTGGCCACAGCCTCACAGATTGACTGGACAAGTTCCCATCAAATAACTTGGGGTGAATCCAGTGTACCTCTAACTGTTGAACATCTATCTGATCATTTTACTGTATTGTCATGTAATACAAAGGCAGGAAATTACAAGTGTGAGGATTTTGGGTTTCTGAGATTCTTCACTTTGGTAGGTATCAAAAAACAATTGCATCTACTTTATCTTTGCATAGTCAAAATTGTGAAAGTGAGTTTTAAAAAATCACTATTAAGCATTCTGTCCTCTGCATACTTACTTTAAATGGTCCATTCCTTTTTTTTGTTACCAGGAGTAGAACTCATGACCATGTACTTGCCAGGCAGGTGCTTATGCCACTGAACTATATCTCCAGCCCAATGGTCCATTACTCTCTCCTATAACGTGGGGAATAAATTTCAAGAGTTCATGGTGCATGTGTTCACTTGATGGTTTGCCTGACTGGTTACTAAATCGCTCCTAATGTGTTGGCGAATTGTCTTCCTTTGCTCATGCTGTTCATTTGCCACATACCCATTCTTTCATCTACAAGTTTCAAATACCCATTTATCCTTCATCCATTCCGCCAGCCACCAGCTCTGCATCAGCACTGACCACCTGTAAGGTATAGTGCTACTGGACAGAGCAGTGAGTTAGCCACACCTTACCATCATGGAGCAACTTGTCTGGTAATTTTCATTAACATGAACAGGCACCTCTCTGGGGGGCACTTTGGTTTCTGTGGATCTTTAAAATTTATGCAGGATACTAATCTAGAGTGGCTATTGATTTTGGTGACCCTTTGGCAAATTATCATCTTCTGTGGCCCATACTTGTACCCCTTGGAGGCATGCCAGTTAACTTTTGACTTTTTCTTGCATGGTAGATGACCACTCCTAATCCCTTTTAACAGGCCTGCTTTGGAGACCTGGTAGTAGTATTGAGTGTGGCCCAAGACCACCTATTCGTTCATTCTGTAGCAGCTCTATTATTTAGAGTTGAAAATCATGATTTCTACTTATAAGAAGTTTCCAGTTCAGTGAGACTTTGCTGCTTTAGGAAGTTGCTAAGAGAGAAAAAAATCTTTTGGAGACTTATTGGGAAGATGGTACATGACATGTTTGAGGGCTGATGAGCACATAGAATGCAGGCGTGTAAAAGGTGAAACAGTCTCAAAGCGTGGGAACTTCTGAGAAGATCCCTAAGTGGGGCTCTGCAGCTCCCTCAGGGACTCCCCAGGATGCCCCACAAGTTGTTTCTTGTCTTGCTGCTCATACTTTACTGAGTGGGCATGAAGCTGAGTGCTGACACCTCAGTGCTTTTTTTTAAATTTTATTAATTAGGTTTGCTAGTACATTTTAGGAATCAGTTCACTTCCTAATTCACCCACTTCATGTTTTTCTCTGTCCATTTTTGTCTCATTCCTCCCCTTCTGTGGTCTGAGTATGGTCCCCAAAACATGTATTAGAACTTTAATCCTCAAATTCATGTTGATGGTGTTTGAAGTTGGGCTTTGAGGGGTGAGTAGAGTTAGCTGAGGTTCTGAAAGTGAACCCTCAGGGTGGCCTCAGGGGCTTTGTATGACAAAGGGAGACCTGAGCTATTGCACATGCTCTGTCTCATGATGTGATCCCCCTCATTGTGTCACAACACAGCAGTAGGCCCCTGCCTGATGCTGTGCTCTTTGACTTCCCAGTCTCTAGACCTGTGAGCCAAATGACCCCTATTCTTTATAATTACCCAGGTTGTGGTATTCATTTATAGCAACAGAAACTGGATGAAGACATTCTTATATTCCTTGTCTTTCCTACATGATTACAAAGTTTACTTTTGAATTTATCTATTTGGTTGTTTCTGTTAGGAAACTTCAAGCAAGAAACTGTGATGATTGAAAACAAATAAAAGTGTCTTGTGCTGTTGTTTTAGGGACATTGGTGTTGCTTGGTAGTTAGTGTGGAAATTTTGAGACTTACATTGGCTTTGTGTAGAACTGATCAATTAACTAATGCATCGAGTTATAGCCAAAAATGGCTTGGGCATGCTTTCATATAGTTACAATTCATTATAGTAATATAGCAAAGAGAAAAGGAAATAGATGAGAAGAAGTGTAATCCTTTGATAGAAAGTCTTAAGTCTAAAATATGTTTTTAAGGGGCTGGGGATTTAGCTCAGCAGCTTAAGTGCCTGCCTTGCAAGCACACGGTCGTAAGTTCGATCCCTGGTACCAATTTAAAAAAACAATATATATATATATATGTTTTTAAAAATTATGGCTTAATTCTTTGAACTGTGACTGCTCTTAATGAAGCAAAGGTGCATATTGGGTAGGAGTTGGGGATTTGATTTGGCTGATGCCGGCTTCCCCTCCTGGTTGTATGACTTCAAGCAGTTTACTGACTTCAGTAAGCTTTAGCTCCAAAAGGGAGAATAATACAATGCACTCCTAGGATCCTGATGAGAATTAAACAAGATAATCCCAGAAGGCATTTAGCCTTCTTGGTACATGGTAAAAATTCACTAAATGTGAGCTTTTATAACATCAGTAATATACAGTTCATGATCTGATGTAAATTTAAAAGCATCATGATGTATGTTTTAAGCTTTTCTTTCAAAGAATCATGTCACACGTTGAAACTGTTGTGCATGCTAAATGAATGAAGTTTTACTATTTAAAAATTTCATTTTTTGTCTTTTCATCGTTCTCTTGAAAAACTCCACTAGGCTCAGAGGGCATACTGGGCGAGGCCAGTGAGTCATGTGTTCAGGCATCACTGTGTCGAGATGTGGCACCTTCTCCTCCATGTGTTTTGCCTGGGACAGCCAACTACAGCAGGAAATATAGCATGACCTACAAGATCCTTTGTGAATACTATTTGTTGGTTCTTCAGCATGGGCATAGTCAGGAGCACATTGCCACTTTTTCTAAAATAATTTGTTTGCAGACCTTTATTTTGATTTATTTACTTATGTCTTCTTGAGGTGGGGTCTCGTTATGAAGTTCAGGCTGGCCTTGAGCTCACTTTGTAACCCAGGCCGGTCTTGAACTTGCAACAGTCCTCCTGCCTCAGCCTCCTGAGTACTGGGATTACAGGCAGGCCTCCTGAGTATTGGGATTAAAGTAAAAGAAGAGTTTAATATATATATTAATTACATATACATATATATATGTAACTTTTATACATGGATATATACATACATATATGGATATATACATGGAGAATTTCCTCCATAATTTGATCCATGAGCTATAAAATAATGGAATATGTTACTAAGGACAGAAGCATAATGTCAATAGGTGAAAGAGGCACGGATGTGTGTGAAAAGCATGATGTAATTCAGGATTCACACACTGCAGTCTGCAAAAAGAAGGAGGAATATAAGCATGTGCCACCACGCCTGGCTGTTTGCAGAATTTTAGAAAGCATTATTTGTTCTTCCCAGAATATTTTACTCTTGCTCACTTCAAAATGTGGTTACCTACTTTGACTTTATTTGCTCGAGCAGTCTTTCTACTCTGAGTCTGTGCTATATGAGGAACTTCCAGGCCCTAAGCATTTAGACTGAAATTTTCAAATATTGGACAGGTGAAAAGACATCGTGAAAAACAGGTTGACCTGCAGCATCAGGAGATCTCACTCAGTCATTTGATAATTGTATTGCTTCCAAGTAGATCAGAAAGCAGTTTCCAGCTGCTTGCTGAACCTTAGCTTGGATTGCCAAGAGTTGTTTAAAAATGAACTGTGTGATACTGTGAGAGTGAGTAGTTTTCACATGAAGCACATGGTCATTGAACAACCAGTCTTTTGGAGTTTGCTTATAGGGTCATATCCACTGATGTGTTTAACTCCAGTTCATCTGTTTTATGCAAGATAGCATAAAGGTAGAAGGGCCAGAAGGGTCCTTTTATATTCCTCCTTCTTTTTGCAGACTGCAGTGTGTGAATACTGAATTGCATCGTGCTTTTTTCCCCTTCTGTTTTTTTTTTTTTTAAATCTGTACTGGGGATTGAACTCACGACCGCGTGCTTGCAAGGCAGGTGCTTATGCCGCTGAGCTAAATCCCCAGCCCCCTCCCCTTCCTTCTCTTGAGTCTCCTTTATTACAGCCAAGAACACAGACTTAAGAACAGAAGATTGGGTTTTAAAAACCACTGTGCTAGATAAAGATGTTTGAGTGGGGGTGATGGTCCCATGAAATGATGACTAAAAATCCACAAACTAGCTGAAGAATGGCTAAAATCTAAGGAATATTCTAAACTTGCCACATTGTCAGTGTCATAGGAAATGAAGTTAACTATTCTCTCTTCTGGGCATTCCATTATGTTTGGTGACTCTGAAGAATCTATATAAAGATTAATACTTTCTCCTTTCCACTTGTGCTTGCTAATAGCTCCTCACAAATACTATATTGGATTCCGGTATGTCCACCCTTTAACAGAGGAAGCAATTGAGGAGATGGAGAGAGATGGACTACAGAGGGCTATTGCTTTCACACAGTATCCACAGTATAGCTGTTCAACCACAGGTAAGGGCTTCTCTGTGACAGTGGAAAGGTGGCTATGGCCCTGGCAAAGTTAACTAGGCAGTCCCGAGTGGTGAAGGAGGGATTAAATCATCATTTGTGGTTTGCAAGGTTAATCTAACCTGTCTCCTTTAAATATGCTGGTCAGACCACTTGAAATCTCACAGTTCTTCTGCTGCTTGAATTGTTCCCAGATAGCTGAGAATTATAAATGGTGGTGAAAGGTGGTGACTATAGGTGTTCAGTGCTTTGATGTAAATGAATAATGGAACCTTAAGCCACTTGCTAGTTTGTATCTATTTTTATGGTTATCTTGATATTAATGTAGCAAAGGTGATAGCTCTTTCCATTTTGAAAGTGGCAATGCCCATGTAACATAAGAAATACTGGTTGGTTTTTTTTTTTTGTGCTTTGTTTAGTTGTTTGCTGGTTAAACTAAAACCTAGTTTGGGGTTCTCTTTGCAAGATTTTCTCAGTGTTCTTGATTTGAGAAAATTTTACTGTTTGCTATTCCCCATATATTTAACAGAAGCTAGAGAATAATCTTTGTTTGGCAATGTCTGTATTGTTAACAAAGACTCCTGGAAGAAACATTAGGAGTTCATTGTATGGCTTAAATATTCATCCAGAACACTTGTTAAAATGCTTGGGTTCTCTCTCAGATACCCTCAAGAGTTTGAATTGTGACTTCTTTTGGAAATATAGTTCTATAACTTCAAAATATCCGGTAACATATCACTGGAGGATAAGCCAGATTTTAGCATTTGCAAGCTATCTTTTTGTCTTGCTTTAAAAATATACCTTGTTAAGCATATTATTTATCTGACAAAGGATTGGTTGTGGATGTAATTTCACCTCTGAGTCTTGCAGTGTTTAGAACTTCTAGGCATGCTCAGCTTTTCTCTAGTAACAGTGGCGGCACATGTGAACCAAGTCACCCCAGCATCATGCCAGCAGCCAAGCATCAGACATTCAGGTTTAACTGCAGTGTTGGTCCTTGGTGATAAGTAAGTTGGTTTAAGGTTGCAGTGTGTGCACTGTATCTAAAGGTTCATCATCACTGCTTTAGTGCATCCTGTGTGAAAGGACCAGGTATATTTTTACTTCTGAGGTACAAAAACCTTTGAGAAACCCATTTACTCCTTTAGACCACTAGAGCATCCTTTATCTAAGTGTCTTTTTTTTTTTTTTTTTTTTTTGGTAGTGGGGATCGAACTCACAACCTTGCACTTGCCAGGCAGGCGCTTATGCCGCTAAGCTAAATCCCTGGCCCCTAAGTGTCTTTTAGACACAAACTATTGTGGCAGGGCCACTGTACCATGTATCTATCACAAGCACTTTTCTCAGTTATATTTTCTCCTTCTTAATTACTCTTCTGGTTAGCTTATTGGGTGCTTCCAAATAACCTGAAAGAGCCAGTGTAGCTTTCCATAAGTCTGTCTTTATATATGACAAATGACTCTCATTTGTTAGAATGCAATTTGCAATGTGAATATGGTGATGACTACTTTGATTTCTTTAGAGATTGTTTTTGATCCTTGAATAGGTAGGATTCTCTGGACTCACTTTATGCTGCTTACCAAAATTGATTCTATTTTTTTTTTGCAAATTGAGTCTTAACCTAAATATACATTTGAGTTTAAATAGGCTCAGTTGTGACTAGGCTTCTAAATTAGAAACCCGACTGACTGACAGCTCTTGTGGTTTGAGAACCCAGTGGACTGGCAGTAGGAGGCACGCAGGTATGTTGGAATTGCCTTGTGTTAACTGAAGCAGAAGACCCTGTTAGGGTTGGTTTCATCAGGTTAGGTTTGACTCCCAATGCCCCCTCCCCCATAGGCCAGGAAAAGGCTGCTTTGTGTTAGCACCATCTGGCTTCCTCTAGGCTTCCAGTACTCATGATTTCCATCTCTCTGTTAGAAATACACATTTTTGTTAGCTTACTGTAAGGATTCTGTGTCCATTTAACTTGTTCTAAGGAATGATGATAATTCTGTAGAAACATAAAATAGTGCTTGTGAAAACTTCAGTAGGCTGCTTGCCTTATTGTGAGGCCATTTAAAAGGTTGGTTATAAAACTTTTATTGTAACATGAAAAATACCTCATAATATTGTACAAATACCAAGGGTCAATATATACAGGGTTGCACATATGCTAACATCACGACTTTGTAAAATAGGGCAACCATAAAGATAACTGAAAATGAGTGCCCTAGAACAAAACAGTGTCTGTATTAGCACACTAGGATAGTGGCTGATTTCATTTTTCCTTTCTTCTTCATCCCTATATTTTTTGTACTGGTGCTGATTGCCTTCATAATAGGAAAAATATTTTAATATGCTTTCAGCTTTAACACTTGATCCCTGCAAATAAAACCGTTTATGCTTCATAAATCTGTGACCATCACGTTTCTCACTAGAAATGGCTGCAATAATCATTGCAAGTCTGTTGAAATTGATTACTTTTTAGTGATCTTCATTTGCAGGGTTGTTAAATCCATATGCATTTTCAAGTATTGAAAAGATTGTAATTAGACTGGGATTCTGCATAGAAGCAGTTGCCTACTTTGCACTTATAATTACTGCCTTCATAAGTCTGTGTTGGACTTTCACCATAATCAAAATGTATCAGTTAATTGGCCCCTTTTATATTGCAGGTAGCAGCTTAAATGCCATCTATAGGTACTATAACGAGATGGGAAAGAAGCCCACTATGAAGTGGAGCACTATTGACAGGTGGCCCACACATCCCCTCCTCATCCAGGTGAGCTGGTGACTGTCAGCTGCTCCTCGCCCAGCAGCAGGATCAGCCCGCTCTTGTCCCTGAGTAGTTCGTGGTGTCCTCCTGAGCCCTACTATTCTCTCACTTACAGTTTATGCTGGAGAATTTTAAAAAATATTACTTTTTTTTTTACTTTGTATAAAGAGAGAAAATTTAAAGATTATATAGTTACATGCTTTTCTTTCCTCAGATTGCTGCTGTTAATGCCCAATCATAACAAAATTAGACTGAGTTTTGTGTTTCACAGAGACCAGAACATTAAGGATTATTCTATATGGGGTTTCAGCTAAGTTACATTTATGCATTTAATGACTGACAAGTAAATTACACCCTTTATTTTCTAAACTTTTTAAAATGTCAAAAAATTTTTATCAAAATTTAAAGGCAAAATGTATACGTGTTCTGAGACATGAAGTTAAATTTAACATTTCAATGGGGAAACATTTCATAGACTAAAAGAAGTTTCAAATTTCTTCTATAAAACTTATTAATAGGTGCTCAACGTTAGGAGAATCAATTAAAACTAGTCCTAAAACCAGAATCTTTGAATTGGTATTACTTTCTGCCTTTCAAATATGAGAGGGTAAAATGTTGCCCAAGTCCTGAAAATAGTTTTTTCCACCATAGCAGTTTCCTATTTTGTCGTATTTTAGGTGGGATAAATAGGAAGTGATTTCATCCAGTTTATTTTTTTGTTCTTTGAGTATTCTCTGACCTCTGGCAAAATAACCCTGTTAACGGCTCTAAAACCATTGGCACTGATGGCACTGCAAATGTGTAACCACTAGATGGTGCTAGACATCGTTAAAATCAGAGCCGCTCTTCCTCAAAGTGTCCTGCAGGCGTGTGCAGGGTTAAACCGGGGTGGAACTCTAAGGCAGAGGTGAAAAGAAGGAACTCCCTCAGGACTGAGTGTCCCTGTGGGGTCTATGTCCCTACCCTTTGGGATACTGCCCCGTCCAGCAGCTCTGCCTAGAGGCCTGCGTGCCCTCACTGCGGCTCCCGGCTCCCGAGGCCCCTGGCTCCCGAGGCCCCTAGCTCCTGAGGCCTTGGTAGGGAAGGAGGGAGTTTCAGGTCAGCACCGACATGTGGTGCGGAGGCTGGGATCTGCACAGCATCTGCCTGCCCTGATCGAGGGAGTAATTAGATTTGCATTAAAATTCAGCCCTTTGAAAACGGGGGAAGCAGAAAGATGGAAAGGTCTCTTAACTGAGGAAGTCTCTGTTCATAAAATGAAAGGGAATTTTAGAGGCATTTATCCATCCTCCTGGCTGGTGTGATTGAAGGCTCTGAGAGCTGGGTGCCTCTTTTCATTCCGCAGAGGGGCCCCATGCAGAAAATCCCGCAGATGGGTTTTAGGTGATTTAAGTAGCACTTCTGCTTGCCCAGGGCACCTCAGTTTTGAAGATGGCTTAGGAGCTGTGGCAAGCGAGAAAGCATTGTGTGCTCTTACTTGCAATTTTGCAAGCTGAGAAAAGCAAAACAAAACAAAAACCCTAAAATGTGGGTAAGATAGGAAATTTTTTGAAAATGAAGAAACAAAACTAAAACCCTAAACTAAAACTAAAAATATGGTTAAAAACTGAAAACACAGTTTTTAATTTACATTACTTGAAAATAGTCATTTTATTACTGTTAACTCTAATATTCCTATTCATCTAGTTGTTGGAATGATTGGAGTAAATTTGTCTCAGGCTCCTACATAAACTTTGCGGTGCCCTGCTATTGTCCAGAAAGAATCCTTTCTGAGCATTCTAAATTTCTTTTATTTTTTATTTTAAAGAGGGTAAAATAAACCATAACAAAACAGAACAAAGCAGATCAGAAGAAAATAGTGTAAGTGACACAGATTTCAAAGCAAGACAACAAGAGATCAGCATTGGCTACCATAATGTCTCTTGTTTTCTTCTAAATAGTTGTCTATGTCTTCATACCATCCTTAGTTTTAAACACTGCAAAGACCACCAGGAAATATACTTTTACTCTCTTAGATAAATTATAAATTCTGAAATGGAGCTTAACTCTTGGCAGCATGTTTATTTACTAATTGTTTGAGACTTCCAGAATGATTAATAATATTTCAATACTTATTAGCAGCTAATTTACACATCCTATAATAAGCATCAACTGACTATTAATATATCAAGACCAACAAGTGCAAATTTATATGGCTCTGGTAAATTACCTTTATAATTTTTAAAAAGTCTTTTTATTTAGATATAATTTCAGATATGTAGAAAGTTAGGAGATTAAGACTAGTATAAGAGACTCCTTTACCTATATTCACATTATGAATATTTTTTCTACTTGCTAAATCATTTGTGTGTTGAGTGTGTATATATGTGTTTATCTGCATATAAATAAACACACACATAAATATATGCTTTTCTGAACTAAGTTGTTTATATCTTGCCATTCTCTCCACCTGAATGTCTGAGAAAGTATTTCTTAAGATCAGGGTATAGTCTTAAAATAAGTACAACATTTAACATCAGTAAATTTCACATTGATACTCAGCTATTATCTAATTTCCACTCATATTCCAGTTTTGTCAGTTGGCCCATTACTGTCCTTTGTAGCACTTTCTTTGTAAGTGAAATGACAGAGCGATTAAAGTGTGAGATGAAAGCAGGGTTTTTCAGATCTGGCATTTCAGCACATATTGGCAGGATGGGAAGGGGCAGATGAGGGAGTGAACTGGTCTGGTGGACAGAGGTGTGGTGGAGGCGGGGCCTATGTTGTAGCTCAGGTTCACAGCTAGGAGTACTGACCCTCATGACCAGCATATCTTTTTCTCTCTGTGCATTTAACTGGATGGTACAGCCAGGCGTCTGTCATTAGGTATAGTCATGAGGAAGATTGCCTCCGTGAAGATCCAAGACTCAGGAAGATGTCATAAAAATAGAAGAGTATTTTCTTATTTCTCTCCTATTTCTGGCTAATGTATTTTAATGTGACTGAAAGCCAAAGTAAGGAAGATTTAGAAAGACCCTGTAAGCTGTTTTCCTGCTAACAGAGCAAATGAAAGGTCTTAAAACAACTTCTCCTTCCCATCTGTGTTTCCTTTCCATCTGGAAGTGTGCCCTGCTCTTCCCGAGGGGAAGCAGATCTGCAGCATTCATTTGCAGTGAGCCATTAGCAAGCTTTAGAAGTTTCCCATCAAATTCCCTTGGCCCCTGAAACCGTTATGATCCATTTTGATGATGAACCAAAGCAAAGAGACTGTACTGTTTGTAATTTTTAAAAAACATGTTCTGGTTTTTGAAGGTTGCTCTCAGATTTTTGGTATAGCTTGCATGTTTGAAATACTTTCTTCTATTTCTTTCTTCCCATGCATCCCCCTCTTCCTTTCTTGGGATTCCTACAGTGCTTTGCAGACCACATTCTCAAAGAACTGGACCATTTTCCAACTGAGAAGAGAAGCGAGGTGGTCATTCTGTTTTCTGCTCACTCTCTGCCAATGTCTGTAAGTAAGAACATTTTGTTGGGTGATGTAATGGTAGAGAATTGTGTTGTTTTACAAATGTGTAAAATGGTCCCAGCTCCATTATGTCCAAAGCTCAGTGTAAGAATGAATTATAAAACCACAGATTTAACTTGGTGCTAACTTAATTAGACCCATTTCTTGAAATCTCTCATAACCCAAATTAACATATTGTAAACAAGTGTCTTCTTAACCTCTTTAAAATGATAACTGGAAAATACACTATATTCAAATAGAAGAATTTCCAATAAGTAGGCCAGTTAAAAGGACTGTGTGTGCTTGCCTTTGCAAGGGTTTGGTATTTTAGTGTGTGGAATTGTTTAGCCAGAATTGTTTTACCCATTCTTCTGTCCCCAAGATTTGATAGGAGCCATTTGAATTCTAGGAAGCAATTATAGTTTCTAACTTACTAAGACTAAGAACAACAATTTGACCAAGGAATATCTAGTGATCAGGTTGTGATTTGGTTTTACCTTAGTTGTGTTGTATCAGGTCATTCATTAATACTACAAACTGTGCCATGTCTGCTATGTTTTTGGAAAGAAGACTGGTCAAACAAGAGGCTGAAGATATAGTCAGTGGGAAAGTACTTGCATAACATGTGTGAGAAATGGGTTCAATTTCTCGTACCCTGCCCCCCCACCAAAGATCAAACTAGTGTGCCGTATACACATGTGTGCATTGACTCTTAGAAAAAGTAACGAGTTTCTGCATCTCAGAACTATCATTCTATCCTAAAAAACATTGCTTTCCAAACCAAAGAGGTGAAGAATTACACTGTTTTAGGTGTGGTTAAGATTCGAAGTCCTTAGTCAAGGGGACTCACCTTAGTGTGGGTGCCACCTTTCTCACTGCTCCGTATTGTCACCTGAGTCAAACCTGTGCAATTTCTCCTTGCCTATACCTCAACTGGGCAATCACCATTTCATCAATAGGTGGCTCTGGAGAGAAATTTCTCCCATTTGGAAGCCTGCCTACCTCATTCTTACAGAGTCGTACTGTCTTTTGTGGTATCAGACAAACCCTTTCACGCATCCATCCGGTATATGGCAAGACCTGAGGTACCAGAAGGGATGTTCCTGAACTGGGCCAGGAGAACATCTTGCATTGAAGTCCAGGCACTGTTGTGTCATAGAATATGGGAATGATGAAAACCAACAAAAGTATTTGTCATTGTCTCCAATGACAAATAGCAGGAAAAGATAAAATACATAATACATAAGATGGTATGGTAGGTCAGGAAATATTAAATGTCATGGAAAAATAAAATAGGCTAAGGGGATTAGGGAGCCAGGACACAATGAAATTTTAAAATAATGTTTAAAAATACCATGTACTGTGTTGAACATTTTCAAAGGCATTGACAGACCCCGTTAGGAAGCTAAGTAAGCCTAATGAACATGTCCTATTAAGAACATATATCAAGGGGCTGGGGATTTAGCTCAGTGGCATAAGCACCTGCCTTGCAAGTGTGTGGTCGTCAGTTCGATCCCTGGTACCGATTAAAGAAAAAAAAAAAAGAACATGTATCAAACATTCTCTGCTCACAAAGCACTTATCATGAGAAGAGCAGACTCAAAAAAAGTAGAAAGTGTGGATCATGTTCCTGATGAGACTAGAGTCTGACCACGTGCTCTTCTGTTCCTCTAGTGTCTCCCATAAACTCCCATCTTCCATCAGTGGTTCAACACATTGTCCATACTGAACTCTTTCAGTTCCTGCTTAAAATCCACTACTCATGGGCATTTCCATCTTACATTGACTCTTCTACCCAGCTTTTTTGGTATTGTTACCCTTTTTCGGATTGGGTGATAAAAAGAGCCATCCTCTGTCGTTAGACATTAATTTTGTATCTTCTCAGGGACCTTAGAGAAGATGGAGCACAGTGTTCTCTTTGGCTATTGAAGAGATGCAACCAAGAATTACTTCATCAGAGCTCAGATCATTTCATGAGCAGTTCAGGAGACAAAGAGGGAAGGCTGGTCCATGGCTAACCCCATGTCACAACACAGTCAGAGGCTCTTGGAGCCCTTTGTGATGTAGGCAACTGAACACCATTTGTTTCTGCTGCAGGTGGTCAACAGAGGGGACCCCTATCCTCAGGAGGTAGGCGCCACTGTCCACAAAGTCATGGAAAAGCTCAGTTACTCCAACCCCTACCGACTGGTTTGGCAGTCCAAGGTAGGTTGCTTTTACGCATTGGTGGCACTCAACTCTTATCTGTTTGAGGGGTGGTATATGTCTGTGATCCCAGCACTCTGGGAGGGTGATGCAGAAGGATCACCAGTTCTAGTCTAGCTTGGGCTTTTAGTAATTTAGTGAGACTCTGTCTCAAAGTGAAAAATAAAGGGTTGGGGATATAGCTCACTATGAAAGCCCTGGGTTCAATCTCTACTCCCTGGATTGCTCTACTATGGACAGAAAGAATTCTATAAAGAAGTAAAATAGAAAGGAAAATCAAGTGATTAGTAGAATTCCACTGGCTTAGTATTTTATTTTCAGATATTGAAACAATTATTTATTTATAATAGGTTAACCTCTAGAATGATTCAGACTTCAATTCAGTAATACAAAACCCAGTCAAACAGGTGTAAGAGTGATTCTTGCCTCTAATGAGCAAGTGGGTGTGCACAAGGTTGGGGGACAATGGGTGTTGTAGACGCGGTGGCAGAATGATTCGTTTACATGTTCGTCCTCCTTTCTGATAGGTTGGCCCAGTACCCTGGTTGGGTCCTCAGACAGATGAGGCCATCAAAGGGCTTTGTGAGAGGGGAAGGAAGAACATCCTTTTGGTCCCAATAGCCTTCACCAGTGATCACATTGAAACACTGTACGAACTGGATATTGAGTACTCTCAAGTGTTAGCCAAGGAGGTAGGTGCTGCTGTCTGGCTTAGTAATATCAGTGTGATTTGTTTTAAAAGGAAATGTTCCCTGCAACTACTGGTGTCATTCCAAACTATTATTTACAGGTGCTGTGTTTGCATGTGCTATGTCCTCACCATTTTGAATACTACTACATCAAGTAGTAATCTCAACACATTGCATTTACTCGGTGTCAGTGTGGGGAGAGAACACGTGTCCTTATTTACCCAGGTAGCCAGGGATCCCTGCAGCCAATGTCCTGCTCAGTTGGAGTTACTGTGCTGCACAAAAGTAGTAACAACTATTGTTCTTTTTTTTTCTGGCACTGGGAATTGAACTCAGGACCCTGTGCTTACCAGGCAGGCACAATGCTGCTGAGCTGTATCTCTAGAGATAAAGAATTGTACACCTCACTACTTCCCACAATCATCCTATAATTTATCACCTAATACAGTTATGTCCTTTGCTTGGGCTGTTACAGTTCCCATTGGGTTTCAAGTCATAGGAGACACTGTCATTTCAGAGAGTGAACATGTGTGTTGTGTGTGCTGTAATTTCCCTGCCCTCTTCTGTGCACTCACTTAATTAGCTTTTTTGCTGCCATGTTTTGATCAATCTGATTACCGAAATAACAAATACCACCCTTGGTATTTTGTAATGTAAGATGGATGTGGATTGTCATTCAGCATAGAGGAAAAACTATTGCTTACCTATCTTGTTGCATCTGTGGCCCCACCTGAAGCTTGCATCTACTTTATAGCTCAGTTTCTATGGGAAGTGTGGAAATATAGGAGAAGCAGCCTTTCTCTCCTTTTCTTCGGCCAGAATTCCTGGTTGTCCTCTGTGTGACTGACTGACAGAGGGCTGGCCTAGCAGAACATGTGCTCTGCCTGGGGTGGGTGTTGTGTGCTGGGCAAGGTGGAAAGAGAATGGGGCCAGAACTTGAGCAGCCGCCAGCCCCCTGCCGTGTGCATGTCCATGCTGGTCTTCAGTCAGATGGGTGATGTTAAGGAGTGCCCATGTTTTCTCATCAGGAGTTATGAAAAATAGTTTGTGGGTGGGTTGTGATTGGTGAAGATAAGGTTGTAGCATTGTCCACAGTTTTTCTTTAGTGAATTCTCTATATCCCATTGTATCCTTGGCTGATTGTGAATTTGCTTAAAAAAAAAAAAACAAAAACTAAAACTACAGTGAAAAAGCTGGGCATGATGGTGCACTCCCATAATCCCAGCAATTGGGAGACTGAGGCAGGAGGATCACCACAAGTCTGAGGCCAACCTGGGCTACATAGTGAGTTCAAGGCCAGCCTGAACTGCATAGTGAGTCTCTGTCTTAAAAAAAAGAGACAATGAAAATTTAGCTCATATCAGTGGGTTTGGAAAATGAGTTTTTATTAGTGTTGAATGACAATTCACATTCATCTGTGTTACTAAACTGAAGTTATTTAGTAATCAAAGAAATTATTAGTGACTAATAAATTGGTCTCTATACTAGTTAAAGAAAACCATCTGACTATGATTTATCTCATTATTTTAAGAGAATATAGTATGTCTAAAATAATCAAAAGTTAAAACAATTTTCCCCAAAATGACTATTGCTTTTTTGAAAATAAAAATAGTAAGGATGTCAGATAGTACAGAGCAGTATATGAGATCTGATCAAAAACCACAGCAAATTTTAAACTACAAATAAAGAAAAATTTATTGCTGTAAAGACTCACTGCCTTTAATCTCCCTCAAAATCCTCCCCGTCTCTTCAGACATTCTTCTCCTGTTGTTCTGCCATTTTCTGAGACAGCCTGGAACACCTGTCTCCCGAGTGTCTTTTCATGGTTGCGTCAGTGTCCTGAATTGATTCGGAAAGTTTATGGAAGTTTCTGTCAGATAGAAACACAGTGCCGCGTCCTCATCCGCATTATTCAGCCAGTCTGGCACTGTGCAGCTTCTGGCTCTTCGCAAAGTCACGACGCCCACGGGAGGTAGACATTTCGAATCAGGACGTCGGGGCTGCCCACAGCAGAGTAGCTGAAGACGCGTGAAGAGGCCTCCAGAACTGCTTCTGAAAGTGGCAGAACAGTGGGATAAGTCCACTTGAAGTGGGCGGGGGGGAGGGTTAGAGAGGGATTATTGGCAATATTTCTTTTATTGTAATAAAAATTTTAAAAGATTTTGCTTATACCTCATGGTATAGTAAATGAACCATTCATAATCTTACCTCTCAGCACATCTGTTCGTATTGTGGTAAAAGTAAGTCCCTTTTTCTTTCAAATGTGTTTTTAAAAGAACAGGCTTCTCTGTGTTTAGCAAAACTGGTATTTCGTTCATACTTTTTGTCTTTCTTAAAACTATATTATGGGCCTAAATTAGTAAATATAATTATGTCTCTATAATTATTAACCTAAACCTTATGTTGAAGGTGTTCTTAATTTTTCCTACTCCACCCCACTTTATAAAGAGTACTTTCATTGTTCCAGTTCCTTTCTGAGGGCTGCTTCCTAGGCAGCATGTTGGTGTCCATCCGATCTGCCCTGAACGTCCTCAGAAGTGTCCCGGTGACTCCCGCTAGCAGTTTGCCCCCTGCCAGCCCTGGCTGCGCTGCTCCCCCGACTTGTGTGTGAAGTTTTACAGCACAGCCGCTCCCTCAGTTGAGATCCAGGTGTCCACTGAATCTTGCGTTTCCCACACCAGCCCCTCAGTATAAACGGTTCACAACAATCAGAAGGATACAGCAGCTGGCACGCCGTCTTCAGGAGAGGGAAAGAGAAGATCCTAACGGAGTAATTTGTGATTAGTGCTTAGTTGTTTAGGAGATGATTAACTGAATATTCTGGGATGGAGGAAAAGAGTGATATTGAAGCAATCTCTGTGCCTGTGCGTGTATGTTCTTTTTCTATTTTTCTATGTAAGAATATATTTTTAAAAACCCAACTGTGCATTGTATTCAATCTAGATCCAGTATACTTTTCAAAGTCCTAAAATTAAATTTCTTCTTTTTCACACTCAGGATCAAAGCAAGTAGGAAAATTTTACTTAAAGCAACATTTTACTTAGGTAGAGTCTGTAAAAGCATCTATTAGAAAAGTGGAATTAGAATAAAAAAGAAGGATAAGCACATTTAAATTAAGGAGAGTTCCAGCAAGAATAACCTTAGCCATGGTCTGGAAATAGACCACCTGTAGGACAGTAACGGGAGCAGAAATGGGGGCACACAAAAATAAAAGAACAGCTCCCGCCCCACCGTGTGCTGGCCTGCGACTCAGTCTGCACACGCTCGAGGTCAGACTGACTCGTATATGTGTGCATCTGTGTGTGATTTTATAGTAGTTCCTTAAAATATGTGTTTTTCTTCCCCTTTCTCATTTGATTCAGTGTGGAGCTGAAAACATCAGAAGAGCAGAATCTCTTAATGGAAATCCACTGTTCTCTAAGGTATCTGCAGTGTTGCAACCATTTTAGTAGAACATACCGGGGAGTAATCCTCTGAGAAACTCTTGCAGAATATTGGTTTTCTCACATATTAGAACATTTGGCGTTCCAATTAATTACAAAAATAAGATCGAATTCCTTATCCACTCTTTCCTTTTTCCTTAAGGTAGGCCCAATTTTCTCATTTTTACCCACCTATAACTATGTATAATTTAAAATCTGCTTTACAGAGAAAAGGGGGAGCGGGTGGAGTAGGAGGAGGCATTTCCTGGATTTGTATGTATGTATGTATTTAATCTTTTTGAGACAAGGTCTCACTATGCAGTTCAGGCTGTTTGTAGCCCAGGCTGGTCTCGAACTTGCAGTGATCTTCCCTGCCTCAGCCTCCTGAGTCCTGGGATTACAGGCATGGGCTACCACATCTGGCTGAATTCCATATTTTAATTGTCCCTAAACTGAGGATGCTCAGGAAAGGAAGATGTGGAATATAGTTCAGGACTTTACAATGCAGATAAAAAGCCTGAGCTCAGCACACATGCTAGCCTAGCAGACTTTTCTGCAAGCAGACATTTTGCTTCTGATGCTCTGTTTCTCGTGTGTCTTGCAGGCCCTGGCCGACTTGGTGCACTCACACATCCAGTCAAACAAGCTGTGCTCCAAGCAGCTGACTCTGAGCTGTCCGCTCTGTGTAAATCCTGTCTGCAGGGAGACTAAATCCTTCTTCACCAACCAGCAGCTGTGACCCGGAGACCCTGTCGGATTAGGCAAATGCCCCACATCTAGACTCCTCAGATAGGGGGAGGACACTGTTCAGAGACCAAAGAAGGAAGCCACATCAGTGTCTGCATGACCTCTGGGCACAGCTGTGATTTCCTGAGAAATGGACTCTGAAACTACTGAGAGACTTCACTTTTCATGTACTTGTACAGTAAGCATTTGTAATCCCCTCTCTCTGGGTAAATTTCCTAGTTTTGAATGTCCACAAGGACATTTGAAACATGACTTTTGAGAGTTTATCTCATGAGACACACACCTATTTTAAATAGAGGTTTTGCTTTTGTTGCCTAGGACAAGCCCCTGAACGGGTAGAGAGGGTTCGCTCTGTCCCCTCTGGGGGATCAGTGTGACAGATACACTCACAGCCTCATGCATTTAATTGTTTTTTAAATGGATGTAGTTGGAAAAGGAACTATGCCCTATCTTTCCTGTAAGTCTGGGCATGAGAACAGAGTGCTGGTGAAGTGGTTTGATTGCCTACCATGGTTTCTGTTTCCAGGGAGGCCTCCGTTCATTTGTTATTTTAGTGTCTGTGTGTCCTCATCCCAAAACTGAATCAAGCACAATTTCATTCCCCAGGCACACGAGGCTGGTGAACACACAGAGATGCTCCGTGGGTTTTGCTGCCTCGGTGTCTTAGGGAAGGGAGCTCCCACAGCTGCTGCTGAGGATTGCACTGCTGGGAAAGTTCCTGAAGGGCTGAGCTTTAAACCCGTCCCACCCCAGGGGCTTCGGTAGTCCTTCCAGGCAGCCTCTTCTGATCTTGAATGCCTCTTTTCTGCAAATGAAGAGTAATTTTATAAAGTCAACTGTGTTTTGTAACCTTGAATTCTTTTTCAATTTACATCTTTTTATCGTAAATTATGTATCCATACAGTAGGACATTTGACAAATACAGAGAAGGAAAATAACCACTCGAATGCAACAGCTATTATCATCCTATCATGCTTCATGCGAGTCTTTTCCTGTGGATATTTTTTGATGTCATTGTCACCTTGAATTTTTGAGTGAAAAGTTATTCTAAACATGTAGATGTAATGTCAGGTTAGATCTGATCTTCTGTATTTACAATTAAATGGATTGTAAACATTTCTAATGGATCCATGAAGAATTTGTAATGATTGCTTTCTCTTTCCTCCAAGCCCTAAAACTTTTTTCAAAAGAACATTTCTTTGATTTTTTTAAAAACCAATTCATAAAGTGGAAGTAATTAGGGAATTCATAGATCTTCTATATTCAGGATTTGCTTTTGATAAATGTTATGACATCATTCAGGTTTTAACCTGTTTGATTGATGCAGTTAAATCAAAACTGATCAAAGTGATTAAATATGAGGAATTTACTTTGTAATACTAGGAAAGAATTGTACCACATGCTCTAGTTAGTAGTTTTCCCGTGCTGATAATGACCCTCTAAATAGAGTGGCATCTGCATTTTTTTTTCCCAAACTGATTTTTTTATTAGCAGGTTATTTCCAAGGAAAGAAGTAAGTGTACTTTGGATTTTTTCCCTGTCTTTTTCCATCCTCTTCTTGGGGATTAGATTAAAATTAGACTCTGAGCGGCTGTCCCACAGTGAAGCACATGTCCTAGGCCTCTGGCCTGGTACAGAAAGACAGGTTACATTCAAGCTATTCTTTCTCCCCAACAACACTTGCTGAAGGTCTTCTTTACCTCTCCAGCTGCTTTGAGGTGAAGACAGTGTTGTTGTGGAGATGTTAAGGACAGTTCTGGTTGAGGAGCCCTTTAGGGTATTCAGAGCCCCTCATTTGCTAAGGAACTTTGAATTGGCAGTGATTGGGCTGTCTGGAATAATATCCTGGATCCAAGTTGGGAGGAGACTGGCCTTCTTAATGAGAGGTAAGCTGGTGTGGCGGTACATACTGGTAGTCCCAGCACTCAGGAAGCTGAGGCAGAAGGATTGCCACAAGTTCGAGGCCAGTCTGGGCTACATAGTGAGTTCACGGCCAGCCTGAAAAACTTAGTGAGACCCTGTAGCAAATGAAGTGAAATAAAATAAAATAACATAGAGCTAATGAGAGTCAAAGGGAGATTTATTGAGATCCCTGCCCATGGAATTTGTATCTCTAAGAAAGGTTACTTTTAACTGTTAACCATCGATGGGTGTCACAAAAGAGGGTAGCGTTTAATAGACAAAGTGTTTCTAGAGCTAATAGTCTTTGAGAGTCTTTATTCTGTTTGTCAGCTTTGAAGTACAAATGTTTGCCCTGGTGATTGGCAATGAACAGCTGGAAGTTTCTTCAAGCTGCGCTACACAGGGACCTGGCTGTCCCTTGACGAGTAGTCCTCTTCCATGGAAGACCTGCCGGGCCGTGTGGGGAGGCAGGTGGCTGCAGGGCCCAGGACCGTGGCTGGGTGCACAGGAAGGAGCTCTCCTGGACAGTGTGCGTCAGAGGAAACCTGTGCACTCGGCAACGAACTCATTGTTCACATCCCCCTAAATATGTGGCAGTGGTGAGTGATGTTGAGTAAATAGTAAAAATCCACCACTTTCTGATCATACTTCAGAGTATACATCTCAGCCGAGAGATCCCATGATCAGGGGACTGTGTTTCTCTAGGATGTTGCTAAGTTTTCCTTCTGGCTGAACTTAGACATCCAGGGTTAGGTATGAAGAAACCAGCCTTCGTGCTCCAGGTTGCCCAGCCCGACCCTGTCAGAAGGTGTCGACAGCCCTAAAGAATATTAGGCCATTTAGTTTTAACTGATCTTAAAAAGAGATTTTTCCTACTCTCCTTCATTTCTTTTTGGGGACAATACATGGATGTGGTGGGCAGGTCACTGAAAGTAAAGTTACTACATTTGCTTTCCTCAGCTAATCTGTTCCCATATGTTGGGCATTTCATTCAAGAAAGTGTAATTTAAGGCACACAGGGGAGGGATTCGCTTAACCTGACACCATCAAGGTGTAAAACAGCTGATTAGGCCACCTGGGGAGAGGCCCAGGCTCCGCAGCAGGCCAAGTAGGGTCAGCAGTAGGACCTACATGCTGCCCAGAATACAGATGACCACGTGGCACCCACAGTGGGCCTGCTTTTTGCTCCTGCATTTTAGAGACAGGCCAGTGTGTGGCTAGAGCTCACCTTGTGCTCCAGCTGGAGGGCAGAATTTAAAGCCGGTTGCAAGAAGAAAGAATGACTATATGTGTATGCACAGATATATTTGTCTCTAACCTCTTTACCCAGCCTTTCCCCAGAACCCCGAAGAGGACCCAGGAACAGGCTTCCCAGCATGAGGTGGAAATGGGCAATTCTTTAAGATATCACAAACTGGAAAAACAAATTCTGAGTTTGGTGCTTTCAGTGAAGATTATTCAGTTATTGTTAGGAAGAAGGGGATTCGTAAGAGTAAGGTAGTTATTTCTGTCATCATTTCTAAAAACTATAGAATTAAAAACATAAATAAGGTCATAACCCAAAAGATTTTGCAAAGATTATTCCCAAAAGTTTCATTCTGGTTTTGCCTAATAACTGAGGTTCCTTTATAATCAGCACTTTCAGTATCTCCTCTCAGTCCATGTGGTTTTCTGTGACATTTGAATTTCATTTTATAGAAACTAATACAATTTTAGAGTACATACATTAAGTGGGTTAAAACCAAATATTGATAAGGCCCAAGCAACTTGCTCTCTGGAATCATTACCAGTTAAAATATTGAGTGGCATCCTGAGTATGTTGTGGTTTCTTGTGCCTACCTTGGAGCATTGCTTGTTACTTAAGTCAGTGGCACCTGAAAGTCTTTGATTTACATTTTCCAGATTTTCTCCAACTCTATAGTTATCTGACTGCGGCCTTAAAAGTTGTGCTGCTTTTCAAAATGCACATATTAGGGAAATTATAAAGCGTGAGGAGCTATACAGCATTTAGTTGCTTGGCGGGTGGTATCCTCAGTCCTGCCCCAAGTCCCTGTCAAGCGGAGTGCTGGGAAGCAGCTCCCTCTGGAGAGCATGTTTATAATATTCTAGGGTCCCATGAGAGGAAGAAATAACATGGAAATCTTATTATGCCTTTCTACAGGGAAAAGGAAGTGGAAAACAAATGCACCCCATGATAATCAGTGTCTGACAATATTCTTTGATAATGCTGGCTTTTTTTTTTAGCTGAAATCATTAGATTTCATTTTTAGTATAACAACAACTATCAGTTAAATTAGTCTACAGCAGACCATTAAGATGGATGTTGGAATTAAAAACATTTTTGGAAAAAAGCCTGGTTTCAGCCTTTGTCATAAGCCTGAGCCGAGATCTGGGTCCGGTTTCCATTGCTTGCAGATTCTCCCTCTGACATTTTGTTTGCAGATGTGCCTCAGCAGCCTAGTCCCTGAACAGGAGCACACAGACCACCATTTCCCCTGCAGTCTCCCTGTGGGTCAAATGTTTTAATTTTCTGTCCTGTTAAGAAATAATAGATTTTACTCTGAGAATCTGTAACATTCTCCTTACTTAAAAACAATTTATATTTTTATTATTTATTTATGTATTTTTAATTTTTTTTATCTTTTTGAGACAGGGTCTCACTATGGAGTTCAGGCTGGTCTTGAACTCAAAGCAATCCTCCTGCCTCAGCCTTCTGAGTGCTGGGATTACAGATATGCACCACCGCACCTGGCAAGAATTTGTATTTGAGGTATGGAATTGGGTGTACCAGCCACTGTGTGCTAGCTTACAGACCAATGGTTAAGTTCTCAGTTTGCTAACTACAACAATTATATATGTTACATTTTTTCTCTTTTAAACATTTTATTGATTGATGGTGGTGCACGCCATGGTGGTGCCAGGGACCAAACTCAGGGCCTCATGTGTGCTAGTCAAGTGTTCTGCCACTGAGCTAAACCCTGAACTCCAACAGTTACATAATTTATAATTAAATTATGTTAAAAGCAAAGGTAATACCCACAACCTATCACTTCTAATTTTGCTCCACCATTGTATTATTGACTATCTAGATTTAAGAAGTTGATGAAAAAAAAAGGTTGCAGTTTAAAAGTTGTCTCAGTAGCCATTGCCAATAGTATAGGAAATAGCAGAGGAAATATTCTTCCAGTGTTTGGAAGTATCCAACTTACCCAAGTGGTATTTTGACATATAAAGAAGGTGTCTCATGTTTGTGTTACTCACTAATGAGAACAAAAAAGTCAACATCTGTCTCAGAACTATACTTGTCAATCAGCTGTAACCATAGGTTGTCTATAGATAGAGCAAAACATATATGCTTTGAGGACCAATCAACTACATGGAATTTATAAAGAGCATTGTGCATTTTGTTATTATTCATAAATTGTGTTCTACGTATTTTAGACAAGTAATATTTGTGATAAATATACTCCACACACTAGCAAAGACTGTTTACTCAGACAGTGGGTTGGTGACCGTGTCCCAGCATGCTACCGACCTGCAGGAGCTTCTCAGGGATGCTAGGAATGATGTTTATATTGACTTGAATTGCTATCCAGATGCCTTGCGTAGAGCAAGGGTGCTCTCTGTCACTGCCTGTAGAGGGAAAGCTACCACACAGTGACTAGATGTGCAGTCTTTAAAGGATAATTCCATTTGTTTCCAACACAAACCCATGGGCTTCTTGAATCCCTGGAAGGCGAAACTTGGCATTTCCAGCCAAAGGGCTGGATAGAAGAACTTTCCATGGCAAAAATCGGAATATTTATATTTTCTACTTATTGCACAGGGGCCTGGGAAATTGTCACAAGTGAGGATCACATATAGCAGTTGGTACTGGTTCAGAGGAACATGATTTGTTCTTTCTTAAAGCAGTGAAGATGGTAGTGCACACCTATAATCCCAGCACTTTGGGAGACTGAGGCAGAAGGATCAAGTGTGAGCTCAGCCTGGGCAATTTAGGGAGATTCTATATCTAAAACTGAAAAAAAAATCTGAGAATTTAGCCTACTTTAAAAGCCTTAGGTAAATCCCAGGGCTACCAAAAAAACAAAAACAAAACAAAGCACTCACTCTCTCTGCTCCAGCTTTTCATTCCCAGAAGCCATCTCTTCATGATCAAGCCTTGGGGTGCCAAAGAATGAGGGGGAGTGAGCACTGTGTCCAGAGCTGCACAAGCTGTCTCCGGAAGGCAGCCCAGCTTTTCACTGGTACCAGAGTGACGCCTTGCCGCAGGGTTGCCATTATATCCCAGTCCTCAAGCTGAGCCATTTTTGTGTTTCCTGAAGCCCAGCTGTCTTTTCCCATGGCCAGAGTCTTCCTACAAGCAATTTATTTGTGTCTTTCACATGTTGATTACATACATGACTGAAAAGACCCAAAACTATGTCATACAGTGAATTCCAACCTCTTCCTGTTCCAGAACTTGACCGAAACAGAGACAACTCTACGAAGCCACTTCACACATCTCTCTGCGCTTCTCTGCTCCCCTTCAACCCTGCGTTTCTAAGAGGCTGCCTTTTGTTTCCCTGATGCAGCCTTATCCTTTGCTGCAATCCGTTGATCCTCTGGAGCTCAGAATATCTCCAGGGTTTTACACCTGATCCTTTTCTGTATCCCCCAAAGGCCAAGTGCCAAGCTGAGCCATGGCGGTGTCCAATAGAAAAGGTCAGCCTGGCATTACCTTCCTGAGAGATGTCTCTTCAGGAGCGTGGCCAGACATTTAATTGCAGCTGTATAACATGCGGTAGCATTTTGAGGGTGTGTGGCTACTTGAACACAGTCTCGTCTTAGAAAAATTTAAATGGATTCCCCCAGACTAAGGACATGCACAGCTGAATGTTAGTCCCTTTATTTTCTGTCTGCATTAGCACCATCTGGACCAAATTATCTCCCATTTGTGTTCCTGGTTCCTAGCTGAGTCGGCTTCAAGGGCATGAAGAGTAGAGATTGTTCCTTAAGTACCAGTGGAGGTGTCTGAAGACTGGCAGGCTGTGGAACAGGGCAAACAAGGTGTCAAATTATTCCCTTGGGCAAAGTTAGGGACAGGACTGAGGGGTGATCTGACATGGACACAGGCACCCAGTTGAGAGCAATCTGTTTTTGTGGTCCTGCCCAGAGCTTGGTTTTCTTGCTTCAGTCATTGTTTGGGTCCATCACATCTGCTCATGAAAGAAACATGCCATATCAAGCACGGTGGTGCACGCCTGTAATCCCTGCACTCTGGAAGGCTAAGGTAGTTCAAGTCCCACTTGGCAACTTAACAAGACCCTGTCTCAAAATACAAAAGGACTGGGAAGGGTGGCTTAATGTAAAGGCCCCAGGCTTAAGCCCCAGTACCATGGCCGCCCCCCACAAAATGCACTAGATGGGCTTTCTTTGGCCCTTAGAGGAAACAGTTCTGAATAGTATATTACCATTTTTAAACAACACTCATAGCAGAAGTCATCCTACTTAAAGCAGGGATCTGAATAGGTTGGCCTTCATTTTAATATATAGATTTTCCTTTCTGAGAATATCCAGTGGTGTTCTGGCTCTCTGGAAGAAAAAAGAATCCCAATTTTGAGGGTTTGCTGATTTCCATCCTATAAATACTCCCACCACAACTGATCCCAGGCTACCAACATGATGTCCCTGATCGTAGAGTTGGGAAGAGATGCCAGAAATTGGTTTTCAGGAGCCAGCTCTAGCACACTGTTGACTATCCCCTCTTAGAGACTGTTTACTATATGTTCTGGAATGTTCCTCCACCACATTGCTTTCGTGTCCAGGGACAAACAGAATCCTGGAGACCCTGAGCACTAATTGGAACCAAAGAAGAAAGAAGGCAGCTTCCTCCCGGAGCTGCATTGCTCATAGTGGATGCTGTGGACAGTGGGACATGGAGAGACTCTGCATTGTTTGTGCGTGTCTGTTTGTCTTCTCTACTCCAAAAGTCCTTAAATTCTAAGAATGTCTGTTTTGCTCACCTAAAACTCATCTGTGAAAATCATCTGAGACAATGTGTGTAAAAACATAATTTAAACTAGAAAGACTGGTGTATATAAAACTGGCTATTATAAACCAGGAAACAATAAAAGCAAAATAAAAAGATGGGGAAATCACATAACCTTATGACAATTGATAAATCCAACCTCACATATTTTATATATTCTTTAAATTTATAAAAATACACTTCTTATTCTTCTATAATGCATATTGCTCAATCACAGCCCATGGACATATTTTGTTATTCCATATTAATCTTACAAACATTCATGCATGGCTGTACAATATTATATGAGCATATTCTTACTTCTATACCTTTGTTTCAATTGTTGGAAATTTGTTATTTTTATTTTTGCTTATTACTAAACAGTGATTTGATAAACATCCATATGCATGTGGTCATTGAAAATATGCTCAATTATTTCCAGAGGAAAAATTCTTGTGAGTTTTCTGACCAAAGGATATTCTTGCAGATTTAAAAAAATGATTAAATGAAATTATGGGTATACTGTATTTCATACTGTGCAATGATTAAGGTGTGTGTGTGTGTGTATGTGTCTGCACCCTCAAACACTGATAAACAGTAGCTGTTGTCACCTATATTTTTAATTTTGTTAGTGGACTATTGCTGTATTATTTTTGGTGATAACTTTATTCTAGGGGTAAATGCTATAGTTTTGTTTGTATCATGAAGAGTGTAAGGGCAGGATGGATACTGTAAGTCAGAGTGCTCACAAAGCCTGAATTCTCTTGTCCTGTTCTTTATGTTCTGGTCTTTATGTTTGTCACTGATAGGATCATGGGCAAACAGAAAAGACAGGGCCAGGGATTTAGCTCAGCAGCATAAACACCTGCCTGGCAAGTGCAAGGTTGTGAGTTCAATCCCTGGTACCCAAAAAAAAAAAGACAAACTCGAATGCTCTTTCTTTACCAGTAACTTTGCAAACAGTTTGAATGTTGAGAAAAAAGTAGTTTCTAGTTAGAAGAATTTGGGGGATTATGTTGCATTTCACTTACCCTTTAAGGATCTGCAGGTCCTGAGCAGTGTCTGTGTGTGTCCTGATCACCCTTCTGTCCCTGCGTGGCTCTGAGCTGGCTCCTGGAGGACAGAGCTGTCTGTCAAAGCCAGCCGGGCCTCGGCTCAGGTAACCACCACACTTACACAATTGTCCCTTCATGGAAGGTCAGTGGGGAATGTGTTCCTTCCTGTTTATACCCACCTAAAGGTTTTCATGTCCATGCTAACCCACTGCGGGCCTGGGCCAAGGCCAAGTTACCCATCAATATTTTAAAGTAGTAGTGTTATAAAATTTATGGAAGACGCACAAAGGACAATTCCCTGAAGTGATGAGCCCGCTGAGAAGGAATATTGGCTAAAAGGAGATTTCCCACTTTGAAACAGTGTGAGATCAAGAGTCAAGCTGGAAAGGCCCTTTCTATGCATGCGGCTTGGAGCCTGGTGGAAAATCTGACCTGGTTTCAAATCCCACCTACAACTGCTAATTTATTTGGTTATCTATTAACAGTCTCCTGGCAGCTTACTTTTATGTTTAAAATTAAGTGCCTGATTGATTATTTTCTAGAACCGTGATGGGCTGTTGTTCTATACTGAAGCCAATCCATTAGTGGGCTCTCTCATTACTGATCTTTCCTTTCTCTCCTGGTTTGTTGTGTGTGAGCGAGTGTGCACATGTGTTTGTGCATGTGTGTGCACCTGAAGGTTGAGGATGGGGGTGAAGGACAGAAGGAAGGGCTCTTTATTCTGCAAGTGGAAGAAAATAGGGTTTTTTATATCCCTTTAACTACACATCCACAAGAAATTTCCAGTGCCCAGGAAGTGGTGATTCTTAGGTAGAAGCTGCTTCCCAAAGAATTTTATCATGATCTCATTTTATCAAAAATTTTAGCTGGGGGTTTAGCTCAGCGGCCCAAGTGCCTGCTTGGCAAATGTGAGGTTTGTGAGAGTTTGATCTCCAGTAAAAAGAAAAAAAAATTTAACAAAAGCTTTTAATCTTAAAAACTTCTATTTGTTTTTTTATCAGCTTTGTAGGCATCTTCAAATATTTCCATATTTTCTTCTGAATGGATTCCTTTGCTTTTAAAAGGGTTTATTAAATATTGGGTAGGTCTAAAAAAAGTGTGACATAAAGCAGAGCTCCTGATTTTATTATTTGGGTAGTCGTCTCAGTGAGCTGGGAGCTAACTGGTGCATTCATCCCTTGGCCAGATATGGCTTAAGGTAGGCTGAGCTTCCTGGCAGGTCATCTCTGGCCATCTGGAATAGTGGTGTCCCAAGCTTCATAGAGCAACTGCACTAAGAAAGATCTGACCATTAAATACTTGGAAATGTTTGGAAAACACTGTAAAAGATGGCAATCAAACATCCATTTCTTCACCTAGCTACTGGGGGAAATAATGATGCCACTTTAGTCACTGATTGCTCCTGTACTATTTGCTTTTGACATGCCACCTGGGTGCATCTTTACAGTAAAGCTTTGGGTAGTCAGACATTACCATCCGTGCTTTAAATGGGGCTTCCAAAATAGAATGTTCCAGGGAGGTCCACTGGCGGTAAAATGTAGAGAGGCACCCTCATCTCCCATCTGTTTGCTAGGATGTCTTGTTTTAGAGCCAGCAGGACTCAGTGAGGGTACGCAGCCTTTCTGTCTTTGTCTCATAGTTTGAAGAGAACAAACAGGTGTTTGTAGAAGGGTGCCTTAAGGGCTGGGGTTGTGGCTTGGTGGTAGAGCACTTCCCTAGCTTGCACAGGACTCTGGGTTCAATCTTAGCACCGAAATGGGGGAATGCTCCTAAAAATGTCCATGGAGACATTTTTATAACTCTCAATTACATGGGACATATATGGGGAAGGGTTGCATGAAAGCTTTGCTAAAATAAATCATTTGCCAACATACTCCCAAGTTGATTGACTTGTAAATCTAGATTCTGAATTCAGGCTAGGCGGTGTCTTACTTCAATTGCTAATTTTCACTGGGAGAAAGAAACTGGGTCCCACTAGGTAGAGACCTGCCATTTTTGGATGCTTCATAATGGCAACCAGAATTGAATGAGGAAGAGAAGTAGGGTTTGGTAGGGGCTGGTGCTAGAGTATCAGGTGGCCTTTCTGCTGTCAGCCTTACCACAGATCTGAAGCCGTGGCCTCAGAAGCTTCATAACTAAACTCACACCTGATGGGAACATCTATGATGCACGGGGCCATCCAGGCTCAATCCATACCTCCTAACATGTATACAATCTTTATGAACCAAAACTCACTCCCCACTCTCGTAGGTTGCTAGGCAGCTGTGATAAAGTGCCAAAAGTGGAGGGGCTTAAAACAACAGATCTTTATACTCTCACAGTTCTGGAGGCTAGAAGTCTAAAAGTAAAATTTCAGCAGGGCTGTTATCCTTCCCAAAGAGGAGCATTCTTCCTGTTTTCCTCCAGTCCTGCTGATTCCAAATGTTGCTTAGCTCATAACCACATCAATCTCTGCCTCCTTTTCCACATGACCTTCTTTGTGTTCATAGCTTCTCTTCTCTTGTTTCTTATAAGAAAGTTTGTCTCTGAATTTGGGACCTGTGCGATAGCCTAGCATAATAATCCAGTGAAATCTGCCAAGACCTCTTTTCCAACAGGTCTCACAGGTTCTGGGGGTTAGGGTGTGGTTAGATGTTATATTCCTCAGCTCAGAGGAGGGGAGCCACTGTCCTGAACAATTCAGTGACTTGCTCAGATCTCACAGCTGATATGTGAGTGAGCTAAGACTGGACTCCAGGGTATGTCAGGTTTCAGGTATGTGCTTTTATAATGTCCACCTCAGCTTTGAGACTCGACTTCGGTGCTCTAACCGTAAATGCTGCTTCCTAAGAATGTGAGCTCACCAAAATTTCAGGCGTGTGTGGGAACAGTTTCTGGGAAAGACAAGAGAAGATGTGCAGTGAGTTTATGATGTCCTCCTAGAGCTGCCATTATTATGAGCTGGGGAATGAGGAGCCTGGGATTTTGTCCTGTGTGTTCTGAACTAGCCCCATGACCTCTGGCGAATTCCCATCCCTCTTAGCATCCATGGAATGTGTACAGAGGCAGCAATTACACAGGGCAGTCTCCTAGCCTTGCAACCACAACTGCCCTGCACTCTCCATCTGGCCGAAAGCCTCCAGGAAGTCTCTGGGACTCTGGCTATTCTTTAGTCAGCATTAGCAAATATTGCATATATTCCTTAGACTGGCTTTCTAAAATAACACAAAGACTTTTGCAAAATGTTTCAAAATAATGTCTGCTGTTCAGGTATCATTTGAAAAATGGTGCTTCTTCCAGTGGATTGTAATTCACTTCTGGGAACAAAACAGATTGTGGAGTTAAAGAATAGGGATGAAGAAAGAGCTCCTTATTCTCTTGCATCTAAATGTGATCTTCCAGAAGCAGATAAGTCATTCAGTATTAAGAGGATAGAGGTTGTCTTGGGCCATAGACTAAGCCTGTGTAGAGTTGACCCCAAGAAAGCCAAGAACAGTTGAAGTTACAGATGGAGATAGTGAAACTTAGAGATGGGAAATGACTTGTCCAAAGCCACACAGTGTCGGGCTTCCAATTCTTTTTTTTTTTCTTTTTCTTTTTTTGTCTTTTTGAGACAGGGTCTCACCATGCAGTTCAGACTGGCCTTGGGCTTGCTTTGTAGCCCAGGCTGGTCTTGAATTTGCAATGATCCTCCTGCCTCAGCCTTCCGAACACTGGGATTACAGGAGTGCACCACTACCTAGCCATGGGTTTCCAATGCTAAAGCCAGGATTGTTTCTTTCCAGAATTCTTATTTCATCTGACAATATTTCAAGCTCCCACTTTTCAGGGAATATTTTCATTAAATGTAATTGTACTATTGTCAAGAAGAGTTAAAAATACATTCACTGCTCTCAGCAATGTTATAATCTGGTGCAAAGTTAAGAGGAAGAGAAGAGCCTGGATGAGATAAGGCAGCAAGATTCTTCCAGTGTAACACCTGCAGTGAGGGTCTAAATTCACTGATGCATCCAAGTTTACATATATTTTATTTGCCAAAGTTCTCAAGAGCTATTTCTCAATATCAGTTTCTTGCCCAGATATCCAAATATGCACATTTAAGTATTTCTTTTAAGAAAAAAAAAAGAAAAAAGAAAAAACCTTCAATAGTCACAGAAAATAGATGATGTCCTGCCCAGCTCTCTATTTGAGTAATATTTCTTATCAATTCGGAAGTCAGCTGACCTTTGCTCTGGGGTGTATTGCCAGATATTAAGGGCTGTTGAGGGACAATCTGTATGGTAAGTGACATCCATTCTGCAGAATTTTCCCTGTATGGTAAGTCCTTCTCTTTCTTATTGGTTGCCTGAGCTACTGATGTTTAGCCCATGACTGAATATGACTCTGGTGACCAAGGAGTAGAAAGCACTTAGCCTTTGATAAGCCTCCTGCTCCTGTTCACAACAGGCTTGGTGTTCTGATGGTTTGGGGTACTGGGTTATGTGGGAGTGTGTGCTTCTACCTGGGTGGGAGGAGGGAGGGAGGAAACAAATTTACAAATCACTTTCATTGTGTAAACTTGTTTCTCTGCTTTTCTCAAGCTTTGATCTATGTATTGGGATCAGGGGTTTGTGTCCCATCTTCAGGCTGTAGGTGTGAATTTAGCAAGGTGCTCCTTAAGAATCTTAGTTGATTTGCATGCTGGGGACTGATTGAGTTGCATTCTTTGTAGGATAATTTTTCCATGGATTATCTCTGTGAGGCTCTGTTCTTTTGTTTTCTGAGGTTCAGAGATTACATCAAAAACTTCCTGGCCTGCTGCCTGATGTGACCTTTCAACTCTAAAGGGCACAAGATCATGAGGCCATAAAACAAGGCACAAATACTAAAGGTGTCATTCTGACTGTCCTCAAAGAACAGGAGTTTAAGCCTAGGTCTTATGATTCAGGGAGGAGCAAGCAGTGAAAGAAGTAGAGAGCAGTGCTTATCCATATCTCAGTCTTTGGTCAGGAAGGATGTAAAAGAACCTCTGGTTGTTTCGCTAAAAATACTACCGCACTTTTATACCACTGTTTCTAGGAAAAGCCGGAGCTCAGACTGTTAGGTATGAAGTGTTTTTGTTTTTGTTTTTATTTTTATTGTGTCACCATAAGCAGGTTCATTTTTCATGGCCAGCCTGAAGACAGCAGGAGGGTCTGTAAGCTGGTGGCCTGCAGGGTTCAAACTCACAGGAAGGACAGCAGAGCCAGGATGAAACCTGAGAGCTGCGGCCAGTGTGGCTTGGAAGGAAGAGCTCTCTATTAGCCGCTGGTGTTTTAAAAGGGGAAGAAGAACTGGCTCCGAGTCAAACCTCCAAAGAGTATGTCATTAGAAAGGGACGATCTGTTTGGAATAATGATAAAAGTCTCCTTGTGGCCGGCTAGCATTGCAGGGCCAACCAAAACAAACATGCAAGGGAAATGCAGAGGAGGCCTACAGGGTCTAGGTGGCCAAAGGAAGGCACAGGTTCAGGATCCTTGACACCAAATAAATTACCCAAAATATTCTAAAGCCAGAAATGAACTTCTACTGATTTATGCAGAGGTTTCCAAGGTCTTTCAAAAATGCATGTGAGGAGCATTTGAACTCCCTGGTAGCATTAAAAATGTTCCAAGGCAGCAGAAAGGAGCAAAGCTGAGCAAGGCTGAAAGCCACCCTCCAAATAAGCTGCCATCGCGAAAAAAGCCCATAAACAGGATGGGGTGGGGGAGGGGCTGTCCTTGGAGAGAGGTCAGCTCTGCTCCAGATGGTACCATGGGGAACTAAAGCCCACGTCAGGGTGACTCAGATACATCTGTCCCCAGATGCTATTCCCATTGCCCATCCTGAGTAGTGAGAAGGGATAGTTTTTAAAGGTGAAGTAGAAGACTGTAGAAATCTGAGCTCCCCCTGAGGCCAAAGCAAGGGGATACTCCTGACCTGAGACTCATGCCTGCTGCTGTGGGTTTGAAGGCCTTAGCAGGGCCAGGGTACATCCAAGAATTGTAGGCTAACAATCACCTGCAGCTGGGGAGTCAGGGGTCCATGTAGAGATGAGAGAGAGAGAGAGAGAGAGAAATAGGGTCAGCACAGGGAAATGAAAACAGACTCAGAAGAAGTACAGCTGGTGCTTCTGAAGCCAAGCAAGGATTTGCAAATGTGGAAACGGAATGGTGAAAGCACCTTTTTCTTTGTGATGCTTGGGATTTATACTTTAGGGCCTGAGTGTTTAGGGACTAGTACCCAGAAAGATCTGAGTAGTTGCAGCTCTTATCTATCTCTGTCTACCTACAGCAACTGTTTGATGGAGGGCACAGTTTGTGGATGTGGCCATGAGTTTCCAGAGTGTGACATAACTGTCTTTGTAAGGTAATGTCTGTGCTGTGGTGAGCTCAGGTATCCTGTCTCCCCTAGACACCTTCCCTGTCTCTTGACACCTGCTGTCCAGTCAGAAGATCCCATCTGTGTCCTTGGGCTTCTTGGATTTGGGCAAGTGGTAGTTTAGATCTTTGAGTTTCTCTGGTTTTTCAAGACAGAAAAAAGAGTCACCCATAGAGAAAGAGAGGGGGAGAAACCCCAAAGTTATGGGAGCAAATGAAGACAGGAGAATTTAGATTGGGAGAAAGGCAGAGAACTCCTCATGAAAACTTTCTCCAGTGAGGTGGAAAGGATGTTCTCCTTTATGGACCTATAGAGCTGGTCTCCCTGTCTAGGGGCTTGTGATAGCCTTCCTACTTTCCCCACTGATTTTTACCCAGGTAAAAGAAGGAAGATCAGGTTAAATTCCCCGACCCCTGGAAAGTATTCCTAGACCAGCCAAGTCCTGCTCTGACCAGAGCGACCTTTCCTTTCATATCACATGAATGCCAGTTGTTTTCCAAGTGTGTATCTTGCTTGTTTTCCTCCTGTTAATCAAAGAGACTGGACTGGGCATAAATATTTATATATTTAGATATGTCTAGCAACATCCAAACCTCATCTTTAGCTAAATTAGGAACATTGTCCTTCCTCCCATTCATCTTCCTCTCTAAAAATATTTCTTGGTTAATCGATGTATTGATGTCTTGGGTGCACTGTACATTTTCTTTTGATGGGCATTCATTTTATTAGAAGTTCAGTTGGAGAGCATTGATTAAAAATGCCTCCCACCCAACCTCCCTAATGCTGTGTTTGAGTCTGTAGACGTGAGGAGTAGTCACAACAATTACAGAAAAGTCCATCTCTTCCACACAGCAAGATAAGACAACGAAGAGGTGGAGGTCTTGGGGGGCCTTGCCCCAGAAGAATTCATTTCTGAGGGGCAGATGACAGAAGCAGACCTGGAATGGGGCTGTGATACTGGCAGCAGAGATTTTGATTTAAGTCATCTGGATTAAGACCCTGGGTTAAGTATTCTTTGAAAGCTTCTGGATGTCTCTACTGTGTAGCAGAGTTGGAGAATACTGACCCATAAAGTGAAGCCAGACCGGCTCCTTGCTCTTGTGTTTGCCTGTTACAATTCCCATTCATATAGGTCTGTGATCTTTGAAGTTCAGTCTCAAATTAGTGGGAAAGCACATCTTGGCTGAGCAGGGGACAAGTATCCAACTGGGTAAATTAACTATGGCCGGGGGATGGAGTCATGAATGATAAACTTGGTTACTGAAGCTCTTACCCCTTTAGATCTTGGATATATGTCCCAAGGATGGGAAGACTGTGTGCTTGACAGACATCTGCAAAGGTGACAGGCAAAATATGTGCCATTATGGAATCAAACCCTGGTGCAATTGTTTTTGAGGTCTGTGAGCTCTTTAAGGCAGAGATTATCATTTTTTGAAGCCCCATCTATTAATCATACTTCTTGTTTTCTATATTTCATGATGCTTTGACATGTTGGGGCCTTGTGGACTCAGGGAGGTACTGCCCTTGCTAGGGTTAGTTAATTCCTAGAGATAGCAAACAACTTGGCTGCAAGGACACCTTTGATATGCAAACCAACCAATCCCAGCCCAGACCTCATCATCCATCCTTTCATCAAGCTCAGGCAGCCCTGACACCATCCTCCTGCCCCAGTCACCCCAGGACCTGCGATCAGACAACTTGGGGCCACCCTGTTATCCCAAGCCCACCAAACTTACTCAAATGACATAATCCTACATGGCTCAGCAGTTTATCCTGTTTCACTCTTTTTCCTCCTGACAACCACAGCAAAGGGACTTGCACATGCTTTCTCCTCAATCCCTTCTGGTGTTTCCCTTGTGACTCTATGGCATGGCTGGGTGCTATGTCCCTTTTCTTATCTTGGGAAATGTAAGTAATAAACTATTTTATCAATGGCAGTCATCTCTTCATCTGTTGACTTCATTATACCTGAATATTTTTAAAGGTACCACCTGACCTAATAGCTATCATATAGAAAGCAAGTGATAAATACTTGTCAGGTAAAATAAATGAATGGATGGATGAGTGGATGATGGCGGATGGATGACAGATGTGTGGGTGGGTGGATAGATGGATGGATGGATGAGCAGACCTTTGAGAGTTTAGTGAGGGCATGGTGTGGTGCTATATGGTATCTGATCTAGCCCTGGGTGATGGATGCCTGGGCCTCTTTCCACGCTCCTTTCTGTGTCATAAAAGGAACCACAGGCAATTACAGTGGAATAACAGAATGGAGGGACCAGATGACTCCCTGAAAAATAGCGATCTGACTGAAGACCCAGGGAAGAAGAAAATGTGTGAATTCTGTGTCTGTGCTTTTGTGAGAGCTCTTCACTGTGTTTGTAAATAGCGATGATGAATGAGTGTGCTCTGACATTTATGTCACTGCGCGGGGACTTTCTACCCTCTTCTCCACACAGTCTCTCTCTAGGATAAAAGAGGCTGAGCACCAAAGAATTGTCATCTCTTCCAGTCAAAACTGGGGGAAACTGACAAACTCCATCCTGGTTCATTAGACTTGTGGATGAATTATGGGACATAGGGGGAAATCGTGCCTGATGCACATGTAATGACCCCAGGATCTCCAATGATGGATGGATGGATGGAGGTGAACATTAATCTACTCTCACCCACTTGGATGATGTCACTTTTAACCAACTGTGAACTTTAACCAGAAGCCAACCTGGAGACAGAGCAATGATAATGGGAAGCGAAGTTGCTGAGGGAAAAATATTAACCAGATTCTAGAATCCTGACAGTCAGTGCTGCTAAGAGTTCATTTAAATGCTTTGTTTAGCTCTTGAATTAAAACAAGACAGGGCTAAAACTTTAATCAATCCAGTTCAGCAGCTGTATGCAGGCATGAGTAGGGAATAAAATGAAGGTCACAGGAGAAGTCCGGGAGAGAGAAGTTGACAGTCTGTGCAGATGAATGGGGTTATGCCAAATGGCCTTGGAGATGAAAGAGGCCCAGGCTGCAGTTCATTTAGAACAGGAATGGCCATCTGTCGATAACTGGTGCCAGATTCTTGATCCCTGGTTTTTCTGGAGCATGCAGGGGTGTGTGCTTGTGAACCTGTGTTTACCTGCCAGAATAGAAAAAGTAAGAAGCTGCCAAAAGAAGAAAATCTCTTTTTCACATTCACCCATTTAGAGACTTATTTATGTTAGTAATGGACTTGCAAGAAGGTTTAATTAAAATTTCAGTGCATACATTGTTTCTTCACATCATCAGATTGCTCTAGTCTAAATTCCTGATGTCTAGAAGCATGGGAATTTCAGCCCAGCGCACATCCCTGGTAGGCCAGGCCTGCAGCTGTGTGGCTTTAGCAGCAGTGAGGAGGAGAACGGGATCCAGGAGTCCAAAGACAGCTTCTGTTTTGGACTCTGCTTGGCAACTCGCAGGCAGCCTCTACAAGGTCCATGGAAGGCACTGGCTTGCTGTGTGCTGAAGGGAGGCCCAGAGATCAGCAGAAGGAAAGGGACCATGGGCCATGATGGGGGGCAAGTGGTCACCTGCTTTTGTGAGAGCTCTTCACTGTGTTTGTAAATGGTAATGATGAATGAGTGTGACACTTCTACCCTGAGGCCCCACCCTCCTTGCCTGGGCCCTCAGAGCCCACATGAACCAGACATTGGACACTGCTGGGAGAGGGGCAGAGTGCCCTGTGTTAATTACAGCTGCCCCTGTCCTGACTGCCCAGGCAGCCTGATCCTTTGTCTGCTACTCCGATGTCTTCTGTCCCTCTCATCTGCTCCAGCCGTGCTGGCCTCCTTACGGATCTGATACACCAAGACACGCATCAGTTCCAGGGCCTTTGTACCTGCTGTTCTCACTTCCTGAAATGCTGCATGTTTAAATACGCTAATAGCTCCTTCCCCACAACTGCAAATGTCACATTTTTGCAATTTAAAATAACACTATCATCCTTTGCTCTGTTCTATTTGTCTTTGGGACACTTGTCACCACTGATACTATATATGCATACTACATAGTGCATACTATATATGCACATGTGTATGTACATAGAGTTGTTCCTCAGTGATTGTAGGAGACTGGTTCCAGGATGCTCTACAGACACATATGACTGTGGACACTTGAGTCTTAGAGAAAATGCCATAGTATTCACAATAACTCATGAACTCCATCCCATATTCTTTAACGTATTTCTAGATTACTCATAATACCTGATGTGATAAAAATGTTACATAAATACTTGTCACACTGTATTTAGGGAATAATGACATGAAAAACGTCTGTACATGTTAAACCCAGGTGCAATTTTTCATCCATATTTTTGGTCCCCTGAATTAACAGATAAGGAATACACAGAATCAGAGAGCCAACTGTATGCGTATTTTTTTGGTCATTATTGTTTTTCCCCATTAAAACATTTCTCCATAGGAATAAGGCCTGGGGCTTCTTCAATCCCTGCTGTACCCAGAGCACTCAGAACAGCAGGTCTGCAGAAACCTTCCTGCACAGGTGGGCAAGTCTGGGGCACCTGCAGAAACAGGGGCTGGATGGCACCTGCCCTCCAGGGCTCCTGTCACACCCCCGTCTTTGGAGGCCCATCCCTTAGGCTCTTCCTTTCTTCTCTCTTTCTCCATTGCCCTAGTCTACCCTGCGGCAGAGAGAGCTGGCTCAGAATGATCACATATTCTTCCAAATCTATTATTTATACCTAAACCGGATGCCCTGAGTCCTTCAGGCCCGAGGCTTCCTAGGCTCAAAAGCCCAGCTTTAAAACACAGAGAGCTTTTCCCTCTTAACTCTCCAGTCTCTGCTGTGAGTTTCCAGAGGCCTATTTTGTAACATAGAAGTGAAAGCTTGATTCCTTTTACTGCGTTTTGCGATGTCATCACTTCTCTAATGCAGGACACAGGACTGTCCCTGTGGCAGCCTGTATGAGAGGCCGGCCAAGGGAAGAAACAGGGAGGGGCCAGTGAGGCTCTATACAGAGGAATTCACACCAAGTACCGCAATATAAATGCCCCCGGTGAAAGCACTTTCTAATTGGTGTCACGACATTCACAAACTAAAAATAATGAAACCTAGGGCTGTTTGCCTGGGAAGGGAAAGAGCAGACAGTGCTGATACAGCACTCATTTGCTCCAGTGTTCCTGGAGAGCCGTCTGGTGAGGAGAAACAAGAGCTATGAAACGGTTATCCCCTGATAATGCACTGGTAATTCCTCTGCTAATACCCCTTTGGGAAATACACTCCATGAGTATAAGACAGAAGGAGCAAATGAAAACTATAATTTGTTCAAAGATGAGCATGGAATTATTTAGAAATAATGAAGATATCCATGACAGGAAAGTGGTTAAACAGACTATGATTTGCCAAGACAATAGGATAGTAACTAAATCTCTGCACTCAGAGTAGCATAACTGTTTCAGCAAACAACTCCTGATGTTGGTAGCTTAACACGATGAAAGTTTCTTTCTTTCCCACCTCACAATCCAACGTGGGTTGATGGGGAAAAAGAGTTTCTTTCTTCCACACCATCACGCAAGGAGCCAGACTCCTGCACATAGTGACTTCACCTTTTCTCCCTGGATCTGATAGGGGATCAGGCGAGTGAGGCTGAACAAAGAATTGCAAGGGAGGCTTCAGGAACCCAATATGAGCTCTGACAACACTTAGGGCCAGAAAGCGGTCATTGGGCTGCACCTTGCTGCAAGGGATGCTGGGAATTGTCATTTTGTTAAATGTGCACGTTGAAAGGAAACAGTTTGGTGGACTCATGATGGTGATTGCCACACTGCTAATATATGCATGTTCATTATACTCACACACAGGAGTTTCACTATTTAATAATTTTAAATAGAAAAAACATAACACAAGAGCACTAACTAGAACTAATTACTAACAGCTACATACTACTTTGTATATTAATCAACTCATAAGTAATTTTAGAGTACTGTGAACTGTATAGTTGTATGTAGGTTTTTTTTTCCTCTGTGAAATGAAAAAGTGTGATGGGGTAGAAAAAAGTGGTCATGGAATCATGTGATTGGAAATTGAGTTCAATTAATGCTGCTTACCTTTTTCAGGAGTTTTTTTTTTTTCGTTAAAAACACAGAAGCTTATTTGAGACAACAGAATGACCTAGAAGACATTTTGCTAAGTGCAATAAGCCAGACTTGGAAGAGAAGCACTATACGATCTCACTTATATGTAAAATATTAAAAAAACTCAAACTCAAAAACAGTAGAATCGTGGTTGTCAGGAGCTGTGCATAGGGGGAGAATGGGGAGATGTTGGTTGATGGATTCACATTTTCAGTTATAAAACGAACCAATCCTAGAGGTCTAATGGACGTGTTAGCTAATTTCATTGTGATAATCATTATAAAATGTATACATACCTGGGGATTTAGTTCAGTGGCCTAAGTGCCTGCCTGGCAAGGGGAAGGTCATGAGTTCCATCCCGGTATCAAAGATAAAAAAAAAAGAAAAATGTGTATATAAATTGTCCTATTATACACTTTGAGTATATTTAAGATTTTAAAAAGAGGAGACTGGGGATGTACATTTGTTTAATCTATTGAGATGATTAAAATTCTATTTTGTTCTCACTTCTCATATTAATATCTTGACAAAACTAGGCAAAAAAAAAAACCAAAACCATAGACTATTTTTCTCCAAGTCTTGTAAAGATGAGGAAGAAATTGTTTTTTGCTGCATGTATGTGAGTGGGAGGTTACAGTAAAAGCTAAATCTAGGCATGGTCTAGAAATTTCAATTATCTTTCCCAATAGGTCCTCAGATGAGACTGGTTGTATCCAACTGTTCAGACAATTGTGTAAGGATTTGTTGTGGTTTTGTCATGAGCAAAATGGGACTAAATGTTATGTGTTTGAGAAGACCGTACCCATGGAAAAGCCAAGTAAAAACTGGGCATAGTGACACACTTGGGAGGCCGAGGCAGGAGAATGGCGAGGTCCTAGGTCAAACACATCTCAGATAATGGGGATGGGGTAGGGGAATGTATTAACACACACACACCCACACACCCACACAAACAAACAAAAACAAGTGTGCAACGGTAATATATGGCCAAGGGCAAGATGGGGTATCCAGAAGAACCAATGTAAATGCAATGGTCTCCTGGCAATGGGAAACAGAAAACACAGTACAGCAACAACAGAAGAACAGAGCAAAAATGTCACTCTTAAAAGAAGAGGTCATTTTAGAAAAGAAGATGAAGAAATGACAGCAGGTAGACCAGATTACAGGCAAGAGTTGAGGGCCATCCCCCGCGGAACTGACCTGGGTGTGGTGCTTCCCCTGAGAGACCATCCCTGTGAGGTGCAGATGTGACTGAGAAGACAGCAGCAAGTCAGGGGCTCACACTGGGCGGAGAAGATGAGAAACGAGCCAATGTGGTTGGCACTTCTTAGAACATTATTTCCTATAAGCTTTCCCATGAGCCATCACTTAGGGATGGGAACAAGCTTGTGGCGAGAAGTTGGGGACAGAAAGAAGTCACTATGGAAAGTGGGGCCGACATTTTGGTGGCATGTCATTTTGTTATACAGACTACTAGAAAGTGAAAGTGTTTTCCAAAGATGCCTCATCCCAAAGAGTCCATTAGATCTCGGCTGGTATATCTGTAACTGCTTGGTCTGGGGCATTTTTGGAGTTTTTGTTCCACTGGAATGGAAAATGCCCCACACTCTTATTTTCCTATGTCACTGATCATGTTCCTAGGCTGAAATGTAATTTCAGGGTTCAATTGCTCAGGACTTTCCTGTTTTCCTGACTTTCTTCTATTTGAAAACAAAACAATCATAGTATCGCTTCTCAGCCTTTTGGCTAAGATCAAGTGTAGTAACAATCATAGTGGTGAGTATTCAGAGGGCTACACCTAGACAGGGAATTATTAAGTAGGTTTGCTCTCCTTGTTTTTTCCCATGGAGGACAATGGTAAAAGATCTGAGATCCACTCCGCATAGCCCCAGGTAATTTTTTTCTGTCATCTTTAAGGATGATGCACAATGTGTGAATATGGCCCGCAGTTGAGGCCTAATTACGATCCTCCAGCGAGGCTGCATTTGGAGGAAGTCTTAACTGAGCACTTAAGCGGTAATGCCTCTGCGCAAGGACCTGGAGGGGGCTTTGATTCCTGCACAGAGTGGCCCCCTCCAGGCTGCTCCCACAAGCACTTTAATCACCACGTTATGAGACCATTATGGTCTACGATTGTCTTTTACCACCTTTGATTTTTTTCTGTTGTCAGTCGTGAGGAAAGTGATGTGTAACACAATACAAACTGCTCCTGTTTGTTTTAATCCATTGTTTTAATATATTATGGCTTCCTGCCATTAACCTTCTCTGGTGGGGCCCTAGAGCCCTTGGAGACAGCTCCAGCCTGGATTGTGTGGAGCACTTCTGGGATTTGGTGCCAAGTAGGGAAATGTGTGCCCTGACCAGATGGGGTCTGAGAGCCAGATGTGGACCTGGAAGTTGAGTCAAGAGCCCTCAAGGTCCCTGGATAAGGAAATGGCTTGGTCCTGGGCAGGGGAACTGGCCCTCCATGATATCGCTCCCAAGCTGAGTTCTCGCAGGTACCTGTGTGGGACTGGGGTCTGTCTTAGTCTATTTTCTGTTGCTATAACTATCACAGGCTGTGTAATTTATAAAGAAAAAAATAAGTTTATTCCTTACAGTTATAGGGGTTGGGAAATCCAAGGTCAAGGAGCTTCATCTGATGAGGGCCTTCTTGCTAGTGGGATCTCTCTGTGGAGTTACAAGGTGGTACCGGGCATCACATAGTGAAGTAGAGCGAGCTTGCCAGAGAGAGAGCTTGCTTTTTTTTTTTTGTGGTGGTACTAGGGGTTGGTCACAAGCTCTACCATGTGCCAGGCAAGCAAGCCCTCTCTACTGAACTACATCCCCCTCTAAAAGTTTGTTTTTCGCACAAAGTCATGCCCTTGATAGCCCACTAAATCATGAATCAGGAGAACTGATTAAAACATTCATAAGGGCTCCTTTAAATGTTCCACTTTTTAATAACTCATAGTAAGGATTAAATTTCTATATGGGTTTTGGTTGGAAAATTCAAAGGAAGATTCTAAGTCTTCCTCATCTTGAAGTAGGTATAGAGCAGTTCCCTAGAACACAGCTCAGCAAATGCTGAGGAGAGATACCCACCTCTACAAAGTTCCTCCACACAAGAAACACTTGAAGTTTGGTCCCAGTAATGTACTATGTGAAAGTTACATACAATATGTAAAACTTTAATTTTGGCTTTGACACTAACGAGGTAAGTCCCTTTCCTTTCAGGGGGCCTCATTCCCTCACTCTAAAACGATGTGATATTTGGCCTCTCATAATTCCCACCCTTTTCTGTACATCTCCTGATCCCCTGGCCCTCTTGATATCTTCATGTAGATAGCAGCTCCTCTTCCCTCCTGCAAGAAACTTTTGGCCCCTTAAGGCCAGTGACCACTGGGCTCAGAAAGACCAGGAGCAGAGCTACCTTTCTTATAGCGGTGATCACCAAAGTCATTCTGGAAAGTTCTCTGGGAAAGCTGACAGAAACTGGAACACTCTTCATGCCAAGTTGGAGACTGTCAGGAATGCTGATCATCCTTGCTGGCCTTTAGCCACTGAACTACTAGGCCCCTAACATAAGCCACTGACTTGAACCCTTCATTTAGTAAAAAACAAATCTTTGTTTAGGGCTCCTCTATAAGAGCTTTAGCTCCTTTTCTTCTTGAATCAACTGCAAAAGACATGCAGCAAGAGCATTTATGCCCATTGTAGATCAGAGGTAACTGAGGCTCTGAGTGGTGTGGGACTATCGTCAGGATGGAGAGTAATGAAACAGAGACCAGAATCCTCTTCTCTTCACCATTGTTTCCACACTATGTTACACATGACAAAACACAGAAAACCCTTACTCCTCAATTCCACCAAAAGCTTCTTGAACTGGAAAGTGTGTTATCTTGGAAGGAAATATTCCTCCTCCTCCATAGTTATTGTTGCCCAGAAGATGATAAACAGGGTTTAAATTTTGGATTTAATTTTCATGGTAAACTTTCTATTGCAATCTGTGGCCAAAGCATACATTTGTTTTGCATTTTCACTAACAAATGATGATTCATCTCAATGGAAGTTTAAGCAGAGCCTAGCACATGGGTGTGTTCTAATTTTCCTCTCCCAAGTTCTTAGGCTGAAATATTTTTATGGGCAAAAAGAATGAAAAAAGGGGTAGCTCCATCACTACAGAGCCCATAAAAATATATCCTCAAGGATATATGAAGGGCTGGGGATGCCTAGCAAGCACAAGACCCTAGATTCAATCCCCAGCCTCACAGGGGGAGGAAAAAAAATAGATCAGTTAGCATGCAAAACATAAAAAGATGGGAAATCTTAGCCCAGTGAGGAAGAAAACTTAGGTTTTGTTCTCCCTTTACAGTAAAAAAAAAATGCAAGAAAAAATGGAAAAATTAAAGATGAAAGTGTTGTTTCAAATATAAAATCAAAGGGCTGGGGATTTAGCTCAGTGGCATAAGCACCTGCCTAGCAAATGTGAGGTCATGAGTTCAATCCTTGGTACCAAAACCAAAACAAAACAAAACAAAACAAAAAAAATAAAATCAGTAAACATGTGAGTAACAGATGAAATAAAACATAAGGCAATTCTTTTGACTTTGTCCTTGGGACATTTTCCTTTGAGAGAATCATTTGGTGTTATTTGATTGTATTTCTTTTTCAATGGATTACTATATATCACACCATTTCTCCAGTTTGCCCACATTTGTATGATTATAATTAAACAGTTAATATTTTCAAATTTTATAGTCAAAACTGAAGACTTATAACTATACTAGAATGTATGTGTAATAATTGGCCCTGTGTAGATAATGCTTCAGCTGCTGGAATTCAATTGTGAGTAAGAGGGGAACGGTAAGTAGAAGGTGCAAATGTTTTCATTTTATTTTGGGGTGAGGACAGACATATTGTGTAAAAAATATGGAATACAAATTTAGGATTATATATATTAGTTAAAGTATAAAGACATATTATTTAAAAGGATAAAGACAAGTAAACAACTCAACATGTCAATATAATAAAACCCAGAGTAGGTGAGATGGTTGGAAATATGGTTAAGTGAACTAAACTCTTCCTCCACTCAAGAGGGTGGCAATGCCTTGATACTGCCTTGGTAAGTCAAAAAATGAAGACTCACAGTGATAACTTACCAGAATTAAAAACAAAGGATTAAAAGGATTTCCTCTGAAGTGTGGGATGTGGGTAGGGAAGATGAGCTGGGGAATTTATTGTTCACTAAAAACTAGTCTGTATAGTTTTAATTTTTTAACCTAGGTAAGTATTATTTTATATGATTTTTGAAATTATATTTATTAAAAATCAGTGTTAACAATAGGTGTCTAAAAAAAGCTCTAATCAAAGAATGCCTCTTCTTGGGCTGGTGATATTTGCTAGCTTGAGTCTTTAGCTAATGATGTATATACTTGTCCTTTGGGGGTCCCTTTTTTGTGGCTGAGTTCCTGTTCTTTGCTTTGACACACTCCATCATTCTAAATCAACGTGTGCACTTAACAGTGCTATTTAAGCCTTAATAAATATTGTATCAGTGCTCATGAGGGATGGTATGGAGAGAGACAGGAGCAGATAATATAGGAGAGGGATTTCTCTAGTTCAGGCCTGTGTGTGTGTGTGTGTGTGTGTGTGTGTGTGTGTGAAAGAGATGGACATAAAGAGGAAGCAAATTTTCACTGAGGCTTATAAAATCTTAATGAAGAAACTGACAATATCCATATTCATTTCTTCAGGAATGGGAGGAGAAAAACCAAAGACTCTTCACCCTGCAGGGCTCAGGCTCCTGGCCCCAAGCGAACCTGCCTCAGTCCATCTCTTTCTTTGGCTTGTGCCTTTTGAATGCTCCCAACAGCATTGTTATCAGAGGCCACAGTGTCTGAACACTGCCTGGAGTCTTCCCATCAGGAGTGATAGACACTCCTGCCCCTCTTCCTAGCTGGCGCCAGGACTTGCCCTGGCTATGGAGTGGTGTGTTCTGCCAGAAGCAAGCTGTCCAGGGCTCGATGCAGAGAATGGACTTGTGCCCTCTGTGAGTCTCTGTTTCCAACAGTCCTCTGCCAGTGAGTTTACTGTGAACGCTCGGCATTTCCTAACCTCATTCCTGGCTGGATGACTCCTGGATTCCTTTTCCCATTCTCCCTGTTTCTCATTTGTCTACTATCTCATGCCCCTTCTAATATGGGAGCCCATCCTGTACAAATTCTTGATCTATGGCCTTGTTACCAAGTGATTGGGATAAATATTTATTTCCCAGGTAACTACCATGAAAAAATCAACACATACCTGGATGTATGAATTCTGATTTATTTGTTTAAAAATTCAGCAGAATTACTTTATATTGTTAATGAGTTTTTATGTTCCTTACAGTCAACTCTATAAGGTCTGATTCAAATATCTAGGGAAGTGTCTTCTACCATCTATATCTCATTGTCTATCCCAAAGCGTGTTGGCCTGAGAGTCCCCAGATAGAATTTTTAATGAAAATCCTTTCTGTTTGTCAGAATTTTTTTGGTTATAAGTCATAGAGACTCAAAGCAAATTAGTTTAAGCTACAAGGTAACTTACTGGCTCTTTAACCAAAAAGACAAGGTGGATATAAATTCAGTCATAGCCAAATCCAGATGTTCAACAACTCTTTCAGGGATCTGCCCCCCTCCCTACTCTAGCTGTACTTTACTTTGGGCTCTGGATCTACTTCCACATGACTCTTTGCATAGGAAGGAGACGGCTTCTAGCATGTATATTTTACAGTCTGTGATATGTGGGAAAATCCACTTTTCTCTTCTTGTTCTTTGTATATTGAATCTTATGGAGGAATCTGATTAGTACACATGGATCAGAAGCTCTTGGACTAATGGGCTGGATGTGGAATAGTAGCCTCATAGCCTCTGTGGCCCACATGTTCTTTGCAGGCAAGTATGATCACTGGCAGCTCCACAATGACCATTCCTCAGTGTTCTTTTAGTCAGTCCATTTCAAGTGATTTTCAATTAAATGTGTATGTGTGGAATGCCTATTATAAGCAGAACTCTGTGCTATGCATTAAAGATTCAACAGTAAGTAGAATATCTCCTTTCAAATTATTCAAAAGACAACTGGAAAGATAAACATGGCAGGGAAAGGGATAGAGTAGAAATCTGAAGAAAGTACAGTATGAGGGGGAACTGGGGAAAAGATGACGAATTGCTGGTGGAGGAGAAGACATCTGAGATGCACCTTAAAGGATTAATAGAATTTCAGCTTCTAGCTCCTGCTGTGTTCCCTTTTTGATCTTGCCTTCTATTGGGGTGATTGTGTGTTAAGAAGTTCTATATTCTTCTTTTCTATTCATGAGAAACCTACTTTAGAAATGTAATATAAACCTTTGTGCTATCAAAGTCTAATGTTAATTACTGGTTTTGACTTGCTCCTGGAGGGGCTTAGTTATTTTTGATCATGTGCTGGTCATTGTATTTGAAAGACTTTTTTATACAAGTTTATATAATCTCATATGACATCATCTTCACCTAGAGAGATATTTGTTTGCTTATTTGTTTTTATCACACTTTTTTGGGGCAACAAACTTAATGCAAATTCAGGGCTCAGTACCTTCCAGGCTGAACAGACAGACTCTTGAGGACTGATGTTCTTTCTGCTGTCTAAGTTGCCAGTGATGCAGTACTTAGCATCCCAGCTCTTGGTGGGCCTCTAGACTATCTTTTATCCTCTCAGCTTTTGAAAGATTGCCAGAAGCGCAGTCCAGCAGCTCAACAGTCTCTTCTGTGTCAGCAAATGCATCTAGAACAAAAGCTGTTGTGCTTCCTACTTTAGATATAAGGTCTCTACCACATCTTGATTAGCAATTTTTCATCATCTTATCAAATCTTTGACATTCTTCATAAGCTATTTTTGTATTTCATCTATATTTTCTAATTATATCCTGAGGGAGGATTCATCTGAACTATGTAGTGTGTTTTACTGATAGAACTTCAATAGAAAGTATGATCAAATGTTAAAATATATTTTTAGATTTGAAAGAATTTATTACATAAAAACATATTGTCCCAGCACTTGGGAGACTGAGGCAGGAGAGTCATGGTGAGTTCAAGGCCAGTCTAACTAAACAGTGAGAACTTGTCTCTAAGGAAAAAAAAAGAAAAGAAGAAGGAGGAGGAAGAGCAGAAGCAGAAGAAAAAGAAGAGGAAGAAGAAAAAGAAGGAGGAGGAAGAGGAGTAAGAGGAGGAGGAGAAGGAGAAAGAAGAAGAAGAAGAAGAAGAAGAAGAAGAAGAAGAAGAAGAAGAAGAAGAAAAAGAAGAAGAAGAAGAAGAAGAAGAAGAAGAAGAAGAAGAAGAAGAAGAAGAAAAGACATTGCCATTCATTCCCTCAAACCACTCTCCCTTACATCAAACACACATATCTCATTGTTCTTATTGTTTTCTGATTCAGTTCTAGAACTCCTCTTTCATGAGTGTTTAGTTGAATCAATTCAAAATGTTTACCTTTCATGGGCATTTTGATTTGGAGGAAGAGCCAAAGGTCACCCAATGCCCTATCTGGCGAGTAAGGTGGATACAGACACGCTGTAATGCTTTTATAAGCCTGCCTTTCTGTGGGTTTGCACTTAGCACCAGCATTCACCATATTTTTAGTCATATCTGTAAAGACATTCATAAAAGATTACTTCTAGAACTGCTTCAGAAAGAGGAAAGAATAACGGGAAAATCGTGTTTAAAGCAAGTGGGATAACTTTAGGGGGATTAATGATAATGTATTTTTTACTGTAATGAATTTTTTTTGTGTGTCTTTTTAAGACAGGGTTTCACTATGTAGTTCAGGCTGGCCTTGAGCTCACTTTGTAGCCCAGGCTGTTCTCGAACTCACAGCAATCCTTTTGCCTCAGCCTCCCAAGTACTGGGATTGCAGGCGTGAACCACCATGCCCAGCTTGTAACAATTTTTTAAACTTTCACCACATATTTGATCACACCTTGTAGGTGGGTGAGCTAGGGAAGGATTTTCCAAGTATGATGCTAGGGAAACACCTGGAGCTGGGAAGGTGCACAGGTGTGTTTGGTGACGTGGGCGGAGCATCTGGTGTAAGGATAGAGAGGGCAGGCGGCTGGATGGGGAGGAATCTGGAGAGATTTTGTGCCAGCCTAAGGTGTTGAGAATGACTCTGTAATGAGCTGAAGAGACTGAAGGTATTCAGAAGAGAGAAAGACAGAGAGCGAGAAGGAGGGAGAGACAGACAGACAGACAGACAGAGACAGAGAGAGACAGATTTTCTTTGGCATTTTAACGGCTAGGGAAGGAGAGGAAAGATGAGGTAGGAATGAGACCAGTTACAAGATTACCGCCCTAATGTTTGACTATGAGGGAGGGTAAGGAGGGTGAATGGGCCTAAACACAAGAAAAATCTTGGAGGCAAAAGCAACAAGACTCACTGGTTTCCATAGATTTCCTCATTAAGCACCAGAAGTGGAAATATTGTCATTGTCAAGTCCTATTACAGATAGGTGACTTCATAAATTTACCTGTAGTCAATTCATCTTAGCACCTTGAATGGCAAGAAAATCAACTCATTGGGCTCTAAGATCTGTAGATTGGGCTCTAATATCTTTAGGGGCGTGAAAAGGTAAGGAGCACGCACAGGGGCAGACAGAGTTATCTGTGCTTGGTGTTAATCTTGGGGGAGTGTAAGGCTTTCCCTGCTTGTGACAAAGATTCTTTTCTTTTTTCTTTTCCTCCTGCTCCTCTTCTTCTTCTTCTCTCTTTCTTTCTTTTTTTGAAGTAGAAGTGTTTTTTTTCTTGATGCAGGCAAGCCCAACAAAAGTGAATTTAGTGTTCAGTGATGGGACCAATTTCAAGCTCACATATGAAAAGGCAAAAAGCAGTTGGAAAATTAGCTGCCATGAACTAGGGATTAGAAATGACAGCTGAGGCTGGAAATGTAGCTCAGTGGTACAGTACCTGCCTGGCAAACGTGAGGTTGTGAGTTCAATTCCTGGTATCAAAAACAAAACCAAACCCAAATGACAGCTGACTCCTCTTGAGGTGAGAGAGAATCATCCTGGTCCAGCTTCCAGCCTTTTTTTTTTTTTTTTTTTTGCTGCTTCTGTTCCTCTGAAACCTAGGGCCTTAGGAATGTCATTTAATGAAGTAATTTTAGATTCTAACTTCAGTGTTCTTGACAGGCTGTTTATATCTGAAGGCAAGAACTCCAAATAGTGTGACATTGTCAGTAACCAACAGTTCAGCAGTGGTGCTCTGTCTCAGCAGGGAGGGAAATCTGTCTCAGGAATTCTTCTCTTGGATTGGTCTTTCAAGAGCCTGCAGCCCATTATGACTGTGGACAGGTTACTTACGCTCATCACAGTCCATCTCTGAAATGGAGAATAATAGTAGCTCATGTCTCGTGGGTTTTTTGTAATAATTAAAATGAGATATGTGTAGAGTGCTCATGGCAGTGCCCAGTGCATAGTAAATTCCCTATGAATGGTAGCTATTATTTTGCTTTTGACTGCTGTCAGTAACATCACATCTTTTATTTATTCAACAAATAATTTTCAGTAGCAATGATGTGTAAGATATGCTAGATTCTGAGGTTATTAAAAGGGATAAAACTCAGCACTTTTAGCTGGGCATGGTGGTGCACACTTGTAAGCCAAGCACCCTGGAAGGTAGAGGCAGGAGGACTGAGTGTTTGAGCCCAGTCTAGGCAACTTTGTGATTGGTGAGATGCAGCTTAGTGCAAAGACCCTGGGTTCAGTCCCCAGTACCTCAAAAAAAAAAAAAAAAAGTCCGTGCTTTCTTCGAGGCAGCTCACAGTGCTGCAGTGAGGGGTGGGGTCGGGGGAGCCAACAGTAGGTCTCAGGCTGTGCGAACACAGGAAGGGACGGGGAAGACCTCCAATTCAGACCTGTGTCTTACAAGATGAGTAGGAGTTTATCAGCCAAAGAATGATGTTCCAGAAAGAAGAAATAGTATGTATAAAAGGCCACAGTAAAAAAAAATGTTGATGGGCTCCTTCAATATCTTTGGGTGACTCTCTCCAATTGGGTTTTGTGAGGGGAGGCTGGAAGGTAAGAGGAGAAACTGGAGAGGTGGTCAGAGTCTGGATGAAAAGCCTTGAACGACATTCTAAAGCCTTGGGACTTTATCTTAAACACACTGGAGAACCACTGAGATGATTTAAGGAAAGAAAAAGTGACAAAATCAGATGAATGATTTAGGAAATGTGATCTGGCTGCCATAGAGATGATGGGTTGGAGACAGTTCTGGAGAGAAGATCATTTGAGATACTTCTTAAAGATTCAATAATGAAATGATGGGTGTGAGGCCTTGAGGTCAGGCAGCAGTGGTGAGACAGAGAAAGGGGAAGATGAGGTATATGGATGGGACAAGTGACATTATCGTCAGTTAGGTAAAGGGATGTGTGAGAAAGAAGACACAAAGGGTGACTCCCCGTTCTGGATTAAGCAACCAAACAAGTGACCTAGTGCTATCCACAGGATGAAGAATTAGGGCTGATTTTGCAGAAAAGTGTTATATTGAGTTTTAAGTGGGGCTTAGATATCTAACAGACAACTACCTATATTTTTATGAAGCCTAGGCGAAATATTTGCACTATAGATAAAAATTTATATGTTGTCAGCATAAGGGTGAAATCAGGCAGAAAGATACTTTAGAGGAGACACAACTGGGGGCTTTCATGGCCCCTCCTGGGCAGAGGAACACTTGGAGGGTGCCTAGGCAGCAGTGATCAGGGATCTGGGAAAATATGGTGCTTGAGAGGCCAAGGGAGGAAGGTATTTCAGAAAGGAGGGAGTGATGGACACTGCCAAGTGCTACATATACGATCAGTAAGATGAGGATGGTCAACTGTCTTCCCCAAGGAGGAGAGGTTTGGATTTCTTGGCAGAACTGTTTTTAGGTTGGTGGCCTGGATGGACAGTGTACTCAGAACAAATTTTAACATTTTTATTTGTTTATTTTTGACTCCTGAGCCTTTTTGGCAGGGGGTAGGGGTTAGTGCTGGGGATTGAACTCAGGACCTTGCACATGCAAGGCAAATGCTCTACCACTGAACTACATCCTCAGCCCTGTTGTTTATTTTTAAAAGAAGCAGAGTGGAGACAGATATGTTGAAGATAAAATAAAAGACAGAGGCTAGTTGCCGGAGGTTCTACGAGAGGAGAAAAGAGCAGTATCCAGAGCCCAAGGAATAGCCTTCAACAAACCTGAAATTCTTCCCTTGGATGAGTAAGCAGAATAAGATAGGAAGAAAACGCAGGTAAATTTGGAGGGTGCTATTAGTTGAGGGAGTTTTTTGAGCCTAGGGGTGATACTGAGAATGTGGGTCGATGTGCATGGATGTGAACTTGAGGAGAGAAAACCTATTTGTAAATCAGCAAGGTCAGCGCCACAGGCCAAGTCACACACACTGGAGGAATGCCACACCCCGCTAAGGGTGCCAATCTGCAGTGGCTCCTAACTTCTCTGCTCTGTGGTTTTCTTCTTGAGCCCAAGGGCACAGGTGCATGGCAGGGAACAGAGAGTGTTGTGGGGGGAGGTCACAAGGTACAGAACCGAAGCAGCAGAAGCAAAAGAATGAAGAGCTTGTGAGAGTTAAGTTCAGTTACTGCCCAACCCTAGAGTGATTGGAAAACAAAATGACAGGAGGCTGAGAGATGCAGAGAGCAGACACATGTTAGGAGAAACTCCTTTGAAAATCTATATTAGTTTTGAATATAGCTTATTTTAGTTCTTTATTATAGTTAATATTAATTTCTAGTCACACCTTCTATAGCAGATAGGTGATCAAGTAGGAAGCTATGATATTAAAAATATCCACAAAGAGACATTTGTTTTCTTTTGACTGTAAAAGTAGCAACAGAATTTAGTCCTGAAAAAAAAAGCCTCAAATACATTTTGAGCCCTAGCAGGACTGCTGGAATGAGGTTTTGTCCCTTAAGTTACCTATACTGTACTATACATGTAAATCCTAGAGAATTTGTCTAAAACACATTCACATTGCTTTATAGTGTTATTTAATGATATTATACGCATTCCTTAACTCTCAGTTGTATTAATCGCTTCTGAAGGAGACCAACTTCTCTTTAACATTTTGTTTGCTTTCAGTGAGCTGGCCCTAAATGAGAGTGCTCATAATTATTTGTGAAAGGAAAAAGGAGTCGATCTACATCTTGACAATAAATAGATAGTAAATGCTTTGCTGTCTGGACGCTTACCAACAGGGAAGCTCTGGGAAAGGGTGTTTTTGATACTCTCTGCTGCAAATCATTGAACATAATCATTGAAATTCAACTGCAGTGCTAGCACATTTGAAAGAGGTCTGATAAAAATGCTAAGTTTATGCTGTCTCCAATGACTTCAGCTAAGTAAAATAAGCCTGGAGGGGAAAATAAACCTTTTTCTAAAACTTCACACAGGTAGAAAGCAGAAAGTTTCTTAAGTTTCTGAGCAATGACTAGTATTTCCAAAATAGAGTTTGATTAGGATTGTGAGAGGCCAAAGATGGTTGTGAAAACTAATGGTGCAGTTGAGAAGCACAGGTTAGCTTAATCAGGTTTGGAGAGGAAGTGATAGAAATGCAAATTTAAAGCTGCCTCTGGATCCCCTGGCTAAGTAGAAACACTTAGAGGCAGAATCAATTTTTCACTGTTCGATGATCACTGCTTTTCTATGGGGGAAATCACAGAGGTAGGGAACATTCCAAGTTCTCTGGGAATGACAGGTAAATAGATTAACAATCACTGCTTTTCCAACCACTCTCCCTGGCTTGTTTTTCCTCCTGGAGAGGGTTTGGAAATACCATTCTACCTTTTCTGTCTTGGCCACAGTTGGCAATCCCAGCTACTAATTAGCTTGTCATTGTATCCTAGCTCAGGAGGAAGGGGAAGCAAAGAAATCCAGGGCTAGAGGAGCCAGGATGGGGGCTCTTGGCCATGGCCTAGGGGACCTCTGGGGAGAGCCTGAAAAGGTAAGAGACAGGACCTTAAAGATCAATTCTACCTGATTCAGAATTTTGCTGACGGTCTGCTCTACAGAACGTGTGTACGCATGCATGTGTGTTTATGTAATCATTAATCTGATGACTGTGTTTTTCTCCCTGAGTTGGGAGTAGAGAGTTTTTAGGGAATGGTAGATCATACTGCTGAGATTGTGACTTTCCTTGGAGCCCTGAGATACTGTTTTCATTTTAAGGGAAGAGGAATGGAGACAGGCAACTTACCCCCAAGATAGGGCTGCTCCTTTTGAGTTCAAGCTTGGAAAGGCCTAAGGGTAAGACAGAAATGCAGCACTGTGTTCCTGTAGACCAACTCCGTCTTTTGTCTGGAACTGTGCCGAGCTGACAATCTAACATCGGAGTAGAAGATTCTGGAAATCTTGGGAAACTAGGCAAACTGTGGGGGAGAAGAAAAGTTCTTTACTTTGTAAGCACATAGTGACTTCCTTCCAAAAAGTATAGATTGGAAAGGGGAGAAGATCAACTTTACAGTGAAGGAAACCAACCAACACTGTGATGTCATATTGATTCTCCTCAAAACTGTCAGGATATGGCAAATAAGAAGAGTCTGAGAAACTGTCTAGCCTAGAGGGCCTAAGTAGGTACAGTGCCTATGTATAACATGAAATCCTAAAAAGCACATTATATTATGTAAAAACCAAGAATTTATGAACAAAGTATAGGCTTCCTTTAATATTGTGTCAATATTGTCTCGTAGATCGTGACAAATGTACAATACTAACATAAGATGCTAATAATAGTGAAAAATGGTTATGAGGTATATGTCAACCACTTTTTCATTTTTCTGCAAATCTCTAACTGTTCCAAAAATAAAATTTTTTTGAAAAACAAATGTCCACATAAAAAGATGCTTCACTAGGAAAATGCAAATTGAAACCAGAATGATATGAGGTTTCACACCTAGTTTATGATGTCTATAATAAAAAAGACACAGACAATAGCAAGTGTTGACTGACAAGTGGAGAAATTGGAACCTTTGCATATTACTGGTGAAAATGTAACATAGTACAGCTGGCCAGATAATTTATGAGAAAAAGCATAATCTTTTCAACAAATGAGTATTGAGAAAATACATAAAAACCGGACCTTTCTGTCACACCATATACAAAAAGTAACTTAAAATGGATCAAAGACACACATGTAAAGCTATAAAACTCTTAGAGGAAATTGTAGGTATAAATCTTGGTGACTTTTGGTTAGAGAATGGATCCTGAGATATAACTGCAAATGCACAGCAAAGAAGACGATGAGAGATGCGGGGAAGAAGGAAGAACTACAGTTCTGCAGATAAGCAACCACCCTGAGGGGAGTACAAATCTACACTGCCTCTCATGGCTTCCAGACCATTAACTTTTACTGTGCTCATATTGCAGGAGGAGCTGGCAACCCACATATTGCTGGAGTCTCTAACCCAGGATTTGGAGCAGCTGAAGCAGGGCTCAGGGCAGGAGCTGCACCAGCAAGGGGAACTCCATGTCCACTAGGATGTGCGGCAATCTGCAACTGCATCCCAATGCCCTGAACTGACCTTTGGAGCATTAAAAACAAAACAGAAGATTACTGTTTTACCTCTGCTATTTAAATCTTATGTAAAATATCTAATGGATCATGGTAACCCAGAACTAAGCAGGAAGGAAAATCCTGGGAAATAAAGATATAAGTAGACTCAGCTCAAACTTATCACGTAGCCTAGGTATCTACTCTAAGAGCTTTTCTGGGCAGTTCAAGCTTAGGGTGAGGTCTGGGCATCATTCTGTCCTCTCTACTAGTCCTCTGTTGGTTTCTCCTGTGCATTTAACATTTGTTATCATTCTGCATGTTTATTGGTTTAATGGTTTATTATAGATATTCGCCTCTATCCATGCTACTTATCCGTAAACACCTTAAAAGCAAGGACTTTCCTTATCTACATCTGAATCCTTAACATCTAATCATAGTAATTATGATTATGATGATAAACAACAGCAACCAGTTGTATAGCTCATAGCTGGTAGTGGGGTCTGATGGTAGTGGTGTATGTATATTGCATTTGCTTTGTTGAGCATTGAGTCATCAGATGTTCTACCTTTTATCTGGCCTCCTGTGGGTGCCTGTTTGAATCTCCAGGGCTCAGCTCAGGCACCTAAAAACCTGTGAGGGCAGTTGAAAAGGAAGGTCAGTTCAGGGCATTGGGATGCAGTTGCAGATTGTCACACATCCCAGTGGATATGAAGTTCCCCTTGCTGGTACAGCTCCTGCTCTTTTCAACTGCTTTCACAGGTTTTTAGGTGCCTATCCCAGCAGCCGCGCCTTGTTTTGAGAGAAAGTAAGAGGAAAATATAGTATCAAATGACTGAACATTTTTTAAAAATCCTTTTTTCTGACCTGAAGGAGCTATTTATTCTGGAGAAGATTTCATCCTGATGCACTTCTGAGGACAGGTGTCCCTTGAGGAAAGCACTGCCATCAAGGCATAATCCCCTAGAGAGTTCCCTGCAGTCTGGTCGGCCCCATAGATATCCTGAAATGGCCCTCCTGGCTGGTCAGGCCCATCTGTCTGATGGGGCTCTTTGTCCACAGTAGCTAATTCAGGAGGAAAGGACTTTAGCTTCAGGACAGTGAACATTGCCATCTTTGGAGTAGAATGTTATTGAATCATCTTTAAAAGTCCCTTTTAAACACTCTTTGCTAATATATTGCTGATAGGCTTGTTATTTGTGGTTATATTGCTTTATTGATCTCTGTGTCCTATGGGTGAGGAGAATGACTAAAGAAGCATGAGTAATCGTGGCAGGGCAGGGACCCCTCTCAGAAGAGTCTCAGCTCCTATGTGCCTCTGTGTTGTATTTGTCCCTCCAGATTTAGTCTGAAACTGTTGGTGGAAGGAAAAGAAATACCCTTTGAATTGAAGATAATGTGAAAGTGGTTAATATTTGGTTAAGTTCATTGTCTCTATGAAGTCTCATTTTTGGTATTTACTCTACAGATGTTCTCACACACAGGGAAATGCACAAGGGTATTCTTTGAAGCAGTCCTGTTGGTGGGTGGTAAGTGGGAGGTGATCTGAGGGTCCATTTGCAAGGGCAGTGGATGGGTACAGTGTGGTACTCTCTGGATTTTTATATAGCATTTAGAAGCAATGGATTATGGCACACACAGTAATATAAATCTTAAATCAGAATGATTTAATGATGACCTTAAATCAGAATGATGAGTAAAAACTACAATACTAATTACATAAACTAGTCTATTATTCATTATATAAATTAAAAATACATGCACTCAGCAATGCACATTTTACATAAATACATAGAAAAAATGATAATGATATTGTGAGAGATGAGAATGATATGAAGCAAAATGTCTCATTCTTGGATGATAGACATTTAAGGTCAGAGGATTCTTAGTGGTGGGAGCTTTCTTGTGCATTGTAGGACTCTTAGCAGCATCCCCTAGACTCCATCAAGGAGATGTCAGTAACATCCCTTCCCTTATGACAATCAAACATGTTCAGGTATTACCAAGTGTTCCCTGGCAGCAGGAGTAAGGGGAGGGAGCATCCCTGGTTGAGAACATTTGGTGCACAGACCAAGGAGAAAAGGAATGAAAGTCTATATGTTAGAGATGATCCTTAAAAAAAGAAAAAAAGTAAACAGATGAATACTCAAAGAAACATTTAACTCAGACAGATACATAATAAATGTTGATATTTCAGGCAGCAAATGTCAAAGCAAGTAGCATTTTATCTCATATGTCATTAGGATTCCTGTCCTTGGTGTCTGCACAGTTTTCCACTATACTTGCAGGAGGTACAAAATCATTCTTTATTAGACTTGTGGTGTTAAAAGGAACCACCCAGAAAGAAACATCTCATTGTGGCCTAATCATGTGTAGTTAAATAGCTAGATTTTGTCTAGAAGATTCAGTTGCTACTCTGAGAGATCAGTTGCCTTATTGGCACAGTGGGCCATGAACTGTCTCTCTTCAATCCATCAAAAAGCAAGAAGCTGGGTTCTCCTTTCTCCTGCTGGTAGAGGAGCCTGGTGGGCCACTCTAACCCTGACATTCTTGACCTCCTTCCCCTTTCTGCTGGACCTACTATAAAATGCTGAGCAAGCAGTGGCCCAGCCAGAGTGGAGGCTGCCAGCAGCTGGTGGTCAGTCATGAGTAGTAACTGTGGGAAGCAGGTTTTGGAAGCTGTCCGTGGTGTGGATTTGACTTTGCTAGAGCAGATCACAGAAACATTAGTATTTTAACTTGAACAATTATTCTTAGGTAAGGAACATATCTAATTATAGAATGCGTCAGTTTTGGAGGACAAGATGCCTATCAGCATACTCCTGCTCAATCTCCTATTTCTATAAACTTCACCTTAGGGCTTGTGAAATTGTCTTTAAAATTTTTTTTTTTGTAGCACATGTTTGTAGTACATAATAATTAATGTTCACTGTGGAGAGTTGGTTCATGTACATGATACATCTCAATTCCTTTTCATCCCCTTTTCCTCCCATATCTACTTCCTCCTCTATTTCTTGGTCCCCTTCTGTTTTACAAAAGATCTAGGTCCCTGGTTTCTATGATCTATCTTTTATTTTGCTGTTTTAATTTTTTATGCTTTGGGTTTCTCATATTAGAGAAACCATATAACATTTAAAGCCTGTGTGTCTGATTTATTTCACTAACCATGGTTGCAAGGTGCATCCATTTTCCTACAAATGACTCAAATTTGCCCTCCTATGTGACAGTACTCCATTGTGTATGTGTACCATACTGTTTTTGTCCATTCCTCTGTTGATAGACATTAGGATGATTCCAAGATACAGTATTATAAGTTATGCTGATATGAACATGGGTATGTATTTATCCTAGGGATATAATGTCTTCAACTCTTTGGGGAAGATACCTAGAAGAGGAGTAGCTGGATCTAATGGAATTTCTATTTTTAGGTGTTTTTTTGAGGATTCTCCATACTGATATCCATAGTGGTTTAATAGTTTACATTCCCATCAAGAATGTAGTCCCTTTTTCCTCCACAACCTTCCAAGTATTAATTGTTATTTGATTTCTTGATGATAGCTATTCTTTCTGTAGAAAGGTGGAATCTCCATGTTAATTTGCGTTTGTCTAATGGCCAGAGATATTGAACATTTTTTCATGTATTTATTCACTATTTGTACTTCTTCCTTTGACAAGTATCTATTGACTTCAACTGCTCACTTTTTTTATAGGGTAGTAGTTTTATGAGAATTTTGTGTGGTGTGTGGGGTGTGTGTGTGTGTGTGTGGGGTGTGGTGTGTGTGTGTGTACTGGGGATCGAACCTAGGGCCTTTACACTGAGCTATATCTCTGGCTCTTTTTAATTTATTTTTGTTTTGTTTTGAGATAGAGTCTCACCAACTCAAGGGATCAGCCTGGGTTTAAACTTCTGATCCTCCTAGCTCAGCCTCCCAGAAAGCTGGAATTACAGGCATGTACCACTATTCTTGGCTTCAGTTCTTTACATAATCTAGGTACTAGTTTTCAGTTCTAGGAATAGCTGGTAAAATTATTTTTCCCTATTCTGTAGGTTGTCTTTTCACTCTGTTGCCTGTTTCTTTTGCTGTGCAGAAGTTTTAATTTGATATGATCCCATTTGTTGTTTCCTAATGCTATTTTTTGTGCAACTGGGGTTCTTTTCAGAAAGATGTTGCCTATGCCTATATCTTCAAATGTTTTACTTATTTTATCTTCTGACAGATTACTTCTGTTTTAATGTTTTTTTTATTTAGAGAAAAAAATGAAACAAAGAGGATAGAAATATAAAATTTCAAAAAAAAAAACCAGTCAGAAATCACTAGTTGACAATTACATATTTTCCTCCAAGAAGTAGTTGTTCAAGTTACAAAAGTAAAGTATACAAAGTAAACATTTAAACAGTGAGACTGCAATCAGCTCTGTTCATCTATCTAAACAAAAACTTAGTATTATTGTCATCAATCCTACACACTCAAACATATATGCAGTTATAACCTTTAGAATATGTTCCTTTCCTCTCTCTTTTTTTTTTTACAATAACTATAATCAATTCTCACAAACTGTTTAGAAGTTCTACACATGTATAAGTCTCTACATATATACCTAGCCTTTCTATATTACAGGGAAAAACAAACCAAAACAAGTCAGCAATACAAATTCCTAGAAAAACATGAAATGAGAAGACATATAAAACCACAATACTAGGTGATCTAAGGTTGTCATCATGATGTCTCCAGTTATTTTCAATAAAATTGTCTACATCATCAGGCATAGTATAATTAAACTTAGTGGTACATAGCACTATTAATAAAAACCAAACATTAGAGATATTATAGGACTTCAAAGGCAGTTAATAATCAAACCAGAATGGGTATCCTATTGAATCCTGCCATCCCCAGAGTAGTTGCCCCTGTTCCCAGACTTGACACCCTCAGGCATACCAGATTCAAATAAAATCTGTCAAGACAAAACAGCAATATAGCCAATCTTCTCTGCCTCATCTCTGCTATGCTATTTTTCTGTCATTGTTGTTTACTTTTCTCCTTCATTCCACTGCCTGCCCCTTTCATTGAGGCCTTTCTGCCATTGTTCCTGGAATCCTGGTAATTTTCTTCTCTCTCTCTAGAATGTCCTTTAGTATTCTTTGCAGGGTTGGATAGGTGGTCATGAACTCCTCCATTTCCTCTTTGTCATGGAAATACCTTGTCTCTCCATTAATTTTGAGAGACAGTCTTGCAGGGTGCATCATTCTGGGTTGGAGGTTATTTTCTTTCAGGAATATTTGGAATATTCCAAATATTTTGCTCCAAGCTCTTCTTGATTTGATAGCTTGCATCGAGAAGTCCGCTGTGATTTTGATGAGTTTTCCTTTATAAGTTTCTCTTCTCTGACTGCGTTTAATATTCTGTTCTTGTAATGGATTTCTGGGATCCTATTATATGTCTGGGCGTAGATCTGTTTTGGTTGTAGCTGGCTGGAGTTCTGTATGCCTCATATATCTGAACATCACTTCCTATGCTTGGGAAGTTTTCCTTAATTATTTCTGTGAATAGCCTTTTTATTTCATTTGTATTTGTCCCTGCTTCTTCATTCACATTTTTTATTCTTAAGTTATAAATCCTCTTATCATCTTCTAGCCTTTGTATTGTTACTTCCTGGTTCCTTGTTATTTTTAAGAGATCCTTCCTTTTGTGATCATACATTGTAAACCTCTCTTCAGGTTTTAAAAGTCTGTCTTTAGTTTCTTTTAAGAAGTTTTGCCAGCTTTCAATGGAGTTTTTAATTTCCTGATATTCTCTTTGGATCTGTTTCATGTATTCTAGATTTTGTTTATATTCTTTATCAAAGGCTTTTCTCCTTTCTCTGGGTTCCTCCATTCTTCCATTTGTTTCTTCTTGAGGAGTACCCAGTGTTTCTTTTATTAATCTTCTTATATCTTTTTTCACCTGAGTTAGAATATCAGATTTAAATTTGTTGATGAGGTCACAGAAGTATTTCTTTATTTCTGATGAGGCCGTGTCTGATACTGCAAGTCGGCTGCCCTCAATCTCCTCTGTACTCATCCCTCCTGGGCTTATTTTCCCTGGGTCAATGGTTGAAGGCCTTTTGCTGTTTCTCTGTCTTGTTTCCCTCAGACAGGTGAACTGTGGCGGTGTCTGGACCTTTACATACTGCCTCTGCAGTTTACTGGCTAGGGCAGTGCTGCCCTCCCCTGCCTGCTGTTGATCTGTGAGTTGCATGCAGTGGCAGCGGTGTGGGACGGGCCCTTCCCTCTCAACCAGTGAGTGACTTCAGGATGTTAAACTGTGCCCTGTTGATGTCATAGGTTTGGGATGAAGGGATGATGTCATAGCCTTGTTCCTGGCTATTGGGTCCTGATCAGGGGCATGGCCCAGCCTAAGCAGATCCCACCAATCCACTTTGGGCCAGGAGCTGCTGACTGAAGCTGCCTCAGCCCTTGATTCAAGCCTGACTTGCCCAAATCCAATATGTCATCCTACCGGTGCTCTCGCCCTGGGGAATCCAATTCCCAGGACTCACCAAAATCAGTTGCAGCCCCGCTCATGGTCTCCACTCCCTTTTGCAGCACCTTCCCCCACCAAGGGTCTTGAGCTCAGCAACCGCCCCCTTGGCAGGGCCATGACCCCAGCTCAATTGTGTCACCGGACTGTAAGATGCACCCAGCACAGCTACTGGAGCATGCCCAGCTCCAGTTCTTCATCCACACTTCTTCTTCTTTTTTTTTTTTCCCCCTCAGTTTCTTCCTGGGTCGTGAGAATTCCTCCCCTTTCATCTGGTCCTCTCCATGGTGTCAGATTCCAGTGTTTGAGTTGTTTTTCTCAGAGAGACTCTCTATGGTGCTACATCTCAATCAGCCATCTTGGACCTCATTCTGTTTTAACATTTAGATCTTTGATCCATTTGATTTTGGTTCAGTATCTGGAGGGAGATATGGGCCTAGATTCAATCTTTTGTTAATGTATGCAGCCAGTTTTTCCAGTACCATTTGCTGAGGAGGCTGTCTTTCCTCCAGCATATGCTTTTGTTCCCCTTGTTAAAGGTCCAGTAGCTGTCTGAGGTTGTTTCTGCATCCTCCATTCAGTTCCATTCCACATCTCTTTTTGTACCAGTAAGAGGCTGTTTTTAATCATTATAGCCTTGTATTATACCTTGAAATCTGGGATTGTGATGCCTCTTGCTTTACTATTCTGGTTCTTGTCTGGTCCTATATGAATTTTAGGATTTTTTCACTAGATCTGTGAAAAATGTTGTTGATATTTTGATTGGGATTGCATTAAAACTATATATCAATTTTGGGAATATAATCATTTTGACAATATTGTTCTGCATATCCATTAAAGGGGGGTACCTTACCATTTTCTGATGTCCTCTTTAATATCTTTTTTTCAGGTTACTATAGTTTTCATTGTAGAGGTCTTTTGCTTCCATGGCTAGGTTAATTCCTAAATACTCAATTTTTCTTGATGCTATGGAGAATGATACTGTTTTTCTTAAAATCTTTTTTTGGTAAGTTCATTATTCATGCACAAGAATGCTATTGATTTTTGTGTGTTGATTTTGTATCTTGATACATTGTTGAATTTGATTATTAATTATAGGAATCTTTTGATGGATTTTTTGGGTGTTCTATGTAAAGGATCATGTCATCTGCAAACAATGAAATTTGACTTTTTCTATACATATTCAGTCTACTTCTTTGTCTTATCTGATTGCTCTAGCTAATGTTTTGAATATTATATTGACCAGTGAAAATTTTGTCTTCTTCTTGAGAGGATATTGGCAGGAAGTTGGTCATAATGGCTTTTATCCAATTGAGATAAGGTCCTTTTGTTTTTGTACTTATTTTCTTCAGGGTTTTTATCATGAAAGGATGTTGGCTCTTGTCAAAGGCTTTTTCTGCATCTATTTCATGATCATGATCATGAAATTTTTGGGCTTGCTTCTGTTTATGTGATGTATTACAGTTACTGATTTGCATATATTGAACCATCCTTGCATCCCTGGGATAAAGTCTATTTGGTTATGATGTATGATTTCTTTTTTGATGATTTGTTGCATTCTGTTTGCCAGTATTGAGGATTTTTGTGTCTATGTTCATTAAAGAGGTTGGCCTGTAGTTTTCTTTTTAAATTGTTTCCTTTTTTGGTTTTGGAATCAGGATAATGCTAGCTTCCAGGAATGATTTTGAAAGTACTCTTTCCATTTCAATTTCCATAGAGAGCTTGAGGAGTATTGGCATTAGATCTTTCCTAAAGTTCTTGAAAATTCAGCAGTGAATTCATTAGGTCTTGGGCTTTTCTTAGTTGGCAGATTTTTTAATTACCCAGTTAGATTCATTGCCTGTTACTGAATTATTCAGGGTTTTTATATCTTCTTGGTTAATTTTTGCTAATTCATATGTATCTAGGAATCTCTTCATTTCTTCTGGAATCTTCAATTTACTAGAGTGCGTGTTTTCAAAGTAGTTACTAATAATCTGGATTTTGATGGAGTCCTATGTGAATTCACCTTTTGCATTTATAATTGCGTTGATTTCATCTTGCACTTTCTTTTTTTGGTAAGATTTGCTAAAGGTTTGTAAAACTTGTTTACTCTTTTGAAAAATCAGCTCTTTGACTTGTTCATTCTTTGTATTATTTTTAAAATCTCAATTTCACTGTTTTGCTCTGATCTTTACATTCACCTTCTTTTTACTAGCTTTGGATTTGAATTGTTCTTTTTTAAAGGATCTTGAAGTGCATCATTAGGTTATTTAATAGACTTGTTCTATTTTTCTACTGTGAGTATTCACAGCTATACACTTCCATCTGAGGACCATTTTCATTGTGTCTCATAGATTCTGGTATGTGATACTGGTATTATTTGGTTCTAGGAACTGGCTAACTTCTTCCTTTATTTCTTCTGTGATAAACTGATTATTCAAGAGTACATTTTAAAATTTTCTATATGTTTGCATAATTTTTGTGGGTTCTTTTGCCTTTGATTTCTAGTTTCATTGGGCTATCATCTGATGATATGCATAGGATAGTTTTAATTCTTTTATGTTTAATTAAGTCTGCTTTATGGGCCAGCATGTGGTCTACTTTAGAGACAGTTGAATGTACTGCTGGGAAGTATGTGCATCCTGATATGTGGACTTAACCATTAAGCCTGTTTGTTTAGACATGTAGTTCAACTCTGATATTATTTGTTGATTTTTTTTTGTGTGTAGTTATCTGTTTGTGACAGAAGAGTACTAATATCCCACAGTACAATTAATTTGACATTTATCTGATACTTTATGTCTAGTTCTATTTTATGAAGTTGGGCATGCTAGTGTTCAGTGAATATATATTTATATTTGTTTTCTCTTCCTGTTGAATTGTTCAGTTAAACAATATATAGTGACATTCTTTGCTTCTTCTGATCAGTTATGGCTTGAAGTTCACTTTTTTTCTTAAAATAGTATAGCTACTATACTATTTTAAGAATCAGAGTAAGTGTGTTTCTTTGATAGAGCATACTATTGGGTTTTGGTTTCCTCCCAAACAGTCAGTGTCTTTGGACTGGGCAGTTGAGGCCATTCACACTGAGAATTCTTACTAGAAAGTATTGACTTATTCCTGTTATTGCATTATTTTCTAGTTACTTATTCCTTTTACCCCCTGCTTTGGTTTAACTGCTCACTCTGCGATCCAACAACAGTGTATTTATTTCATTAGACTTTTTGGTATTGTTGGCTTCACTGTCTCTTTCAAGGATAGCCCTCTGAGGTTTTGGAGCACTGGTTTGGTGATCATGAATTTCCTAGGGTGCCCTTTGTAATAGAAATATTTTATTTCTCCACCAATTAAGAGAGTTTTGCAGAATATATCAGTCAGCATTGAAAGTTGTCTTTTAGGTTTAACACACTTCACTCCAGGCTCTCCTGGAGTTTGGCGTTGAGAAGTCTGCTGTAATTTTAATAGGTTTTCCTTTATAAATGATTTGTTGTTTTTCTCTAACAGTGTTTAAGAGTCTGACCTTGTGTTGGACTTCTGAGATCAAATTTGCTTCTGAATTTCATGACTCTTTATGTTCTATACATTAAGTCCCAGACTTAGGAATAGGTTCTGTTCTGGGAAAGCATTCAGAAATTGTATTTATTCCTAGGTCCAACTGAGTGAGTCTTACAAAGCACAATGGTGAAAGTTTGCAGCAAATATTTGTAAGTCAGAAACTTACTATATACCTTTCTTCTCTGTATATTAATGTCTTTCCCTATATTTGGAAAGATTTCACTATTATTTCTGTAAACAATTTTTATGCCATTTGTGCTATGTTTTGATGTTTTACTAATTCTAATTAATCTTATATTAGTCTTCGTAACCTAGAAGCTATTGGATCAGTTTTCATATATTCTCTCTTTTTTTAAAGGATCTCTGAGTGTATGGTAACCTATGCCAGCACTATCTTCTACTTCTTATGCTCTCTCTTCACACTGGTCACTTCTACTGCCCATACATTCAATATAATTTTTTTTTAATATCCTGGATTTCTCTTTGGAACTTTTTCATAGACTCTCATTCCCTAATTTTAACCATTTAATTAGCTCAGTTAACTTTTTTCTTTTCTTTTTTTATTTAAAGAGAAAAAAAAAACATGAAAGGGTAGAGATAATACAGAATTAAAAAAAAGATAAACAGTGAGAAATCACTAGTTGATAAATTACATATTGTCCTCTTAGAAATAGTTCTTAAAGTTACAAAATTAAAGCATACAAAGTAGATATTGAAACAGTGAGACTATAAACAGCTATGGATGCATGAGTCTCTACATGTATTTCTATCCTTTCTATATTAGAGGAAAAAACAAAACATAGCAAGACAAAACCAAACATATTCCTATAAAGACATGAAATCAAAAAGTTGTATAAAACCACAGTACAAGGTGATCTACAATGATTACTGTATTCTTTCTTATTATCTTCAATAGAATGTCTATATCATCAGGCATAATTGAATATAGCAGTATAATTGAATATAGCAGTACATAACAATATTAGTAAAAATAAAACACTGTAGACATTATAAAACTTCAAAGGCAGGTAATAATAAAACCAGAGTGGATATTCTAGTGGATCTTGTCATCTTAAGTGCCGTTGCCTATACTCTCAGACTTGATACTATCAATCATAACAGCTTTGAATAAAATCTATCAGTACAAAACAGTGATCCAACAAACCAGATTTGATTAAGATCAGTCATGGTAAAATAGTGTAGGTTTTATAGAGCTTGAGATTAAGTTAATAGTAAATTAAGGATGATTACCATACTATATCCTGTTATTTTTGGGGTTGCTGTCTGTGCTCTCAAATCTAGTACAGGTAGAATGACTGGAACAGAATATAATACATCTAAGCAGAGTGGTGTGAGAAATGTGGGTTTTAAATCCTGGTGCACTATTAACAATATAGTGTATCAAGGCCATCTATGTTAGAGATTCTAGCCATCCTTGTCTGCCTCATTTCTGCTATGCTATTTTCTGCATTTGTTTGTCTACTTTTCTCCTTCATTCTACTTCCTGCCCTGCTCATTGAGGCCTTTCTGCCACTGTTCCTAAAGTCATGGTATTTTTTTTCCCTCTCTCTACAATGTCCTTCAGAATCTTCAAAATCCCTCTAGGGTTGGATTGGTGGTCACAAACTCGCCCAGTTCCTCTTTGTCATGGAAAGCATCTTGTTTCTCCATTAATTTCTAGTGACAGTTTTGCAGGGTACATCAATCTGGGCTGGAGGTTATTTTCTTTCAGGGATTGGAATACTTCGCCCCAAGCTCTTCTTGATCTGATGGTCTGTGTCGAGAAGTCAGCTGTGATTCTGATGGGCTTACCTTTATAGGTAATCTGCTTCTTTTCTCTGATGGTTTTTAATATTCTCTTTTATATTGAATTTCTGGCATCTTGATTATTATATGTCTGGGTGTAGCTCTGTTTTGGTTGTAGGTGGCTGGAGTTCTGTATGCCTCA